>JALJCO010003431.1:0-7500 GCA_023101725.1 Atherinomorus stipes
ATATTACTTAAACTCAGTACAACACCGCCTCCAATGCAGGAGGGGTCGCCACCGCTTCGTTTACCACTGTTATTCAGCTCTGAAAGCAGTTCAAAAGTCCCGTCTCTTCCACTATGTCAGAAAGATGGCGTCCGTTTACTGCGAGTAGTGTGCTTTGTTTTGCACTTCATTTTTGGCTGTTATTAGGGCAAGATCCTGGTACTTTCAGTGCATTGAATTTTCACTTAAATGATTCCATGAATGCACTACACACTCAAAAAGAGTGTTTGAACTGCTCAAGTGCGCAGATTGAGACAGACCCCCAGATCCTCTACACTAGCTTTCAGTGACTAGCTAGCGCTATGCTAGGTTAGAATTGCCACAGAAATGCTGGCAATGACATAAGACAGGTGTGACCCAATGTCCACCTTACACCCCAACCCCTCATCCACCAAACTCCCATAGCCCCCATTCACGAATTTCCACCCTACTCCCACATCCCACATTCACAAATGTCCACCCTTCTCCACAACACCGCATTCACAAATGTCCACTCTACTCCCCAACCCTGCATTCACAAAAGTCCACCCAACTCCCAAACCCCTCATTCACAAAAGTCCACCCAACTCCCCAAACCCTCATTCACAAATGTCCACCCTACGCCCAGACTTTGCATCTATAAATTTCCACCCAACTCCCCAAACCTTCATTCACAAAAGTCCACCCTACTTCCCAACCGCTAATTCACAAATGTCCAGCCTGTGCCCCAACCCCACATTCACAAATGTCCACCCTACTCCCAGACCTTGCATTTATAAATTTCCACCACCCTACTCCCCAAAACCTCATTCACAAAGGTCCACCCTACTCCCCAACCCCGCATTCACAAATTTCCACTCTACTCCCCAACCCTGCATTCACAAAAGTCTGCCCTACTATCCAACCCCTCATTTACAAATGTCCGCCCTACTCCTCAACCCCTAATTCACAAATGTCCACTCGACGCCCCAACCCCACATTCACAAATGTCCACCCTACTCCCAGACCTCGCATTCATGGATTTCCAACCTACTCACCAACCCCTTATTCACAAAAGTCCACCCAACTCCCCAAACCTTCATTCACAAAAGTCGACCCTACTTCCCAACCGCTAATTCACAAATGTCTAGCCTGTGCCCCAACCCCACATTCACAAATGTCCACCCTACTCCCAGACCTTGCATTTATAAATTTCCACCACCCTACTCCCCAAAACCTAATTTACAAATGTCCACCCCTATTCCCCAACCCCGCATTCACAAATGTCCATCCTACTCCCCAACCCCGCATTCACAAAAGTCCACCCTACTCCCCAACCCCTCATTCACAAATGTCCATCCTACTCCCCAACCCCTCATTCACAAATGTCCATCCTACTCCCCAACCCCGCATTCACAAAAGTCCACCCTACTCCCCAACCCCTTATTCACAAATGGCCATCCTACTCCCAGACCTTGCATTCATGGATTTCCAACCTAATCACCAACACCTTATTCACAAAAGTCCACTCTACTCCCCAACCCCGCATTCACAAAAGTCCACTCTACTCCCCAACCCCGCATTCAGAAATGTCCACTCTACTCCCCAACCCCGCATTCACAAATGTCCATCCTACTCCCCAACCCTGCATTCACAAATGTCCATCCTACTCCCCAACCCCGCATTCACAAATGTTCATCCTACTCCCAAACCCCGCATTCACAAATGTCCATCCTACTCCCCAACCCCCGCATTCACAAAAGTCCACTCTACTCCCCAACCCCGCATTCACAAATGTCCATCCTACTCCCCAACCCTGCATTCACAAATGTCCATCCTACTCCCCAACCCCGCATTCACAAATGTTCATCCTACTCCCCAACCCCGCATTCACAAAAGTCCACTCTACTCCCCAACCCCTCATTCACAAATGTCCATCCTACTCCCAGACCTCGCATTCATGGATTTCCAACCTACTCACCAACCCCTTATTCACAAAAGTCCACTCTACTCCCCAACCCCTCATTCAATAATATCCACTCTTCTCCCCAACCCCGCATTCACAAATTTCCACCCCTACTCCCTAACCCATCATTCACAAAAGTCCATCCTACTCCCCAACCCCGCATTCAGGAATGTCCACCATATTTCTCAATCTTACCCTGCCTAACTCCTAGAATGGACATGTGAATCCTCTTCCTGGTTCATAGGGATGGGATTCCGAGTCTTCCAGCTCCTATCATCAGTTTTCCTGTTGGGACATGTGACTCCTCCTCCTGGGTGACAGGGATGGGATTCTGAGTCTTCCAGGTCCTATCAGCAGTTTTCTTGCTGGGACATGGGAATTTTCTGCCTGATGAACATTGCATTAGTGTTCCCAGCTGTGAACCAGGCCAGCGCTCCATCCCAGAGGACGGTCTCTGCTGCCCTGCAGCTGCTGGCAGCATCATGAGTTCAGACTGTTTCCAGGGAGGAATCCTGCGTCTGACAAAGACTTCCTCACATCTGATTTCAGGAACCGTTGATCAGGCAGATGAGGATGTGGACATGGAGAATCTGACTTATCTCCAGTTTCTAACTTCTCACCTTTCCTCACAGCCTCTGGACTTTGAAACCAAATCCAGCTACTATCTGCACATAGAGGCGTCCAATCAGCAGGTGGACACCCGTTTCCTGTTAGGCGGTGCGTTCAGAGACACCACGACGGTTCGACTGCTGGTGGAGAATGTGGACGAGCCCCCGGTTTTCTCCCCCTCCATCAGCTGGATGGTGGTCTCTGAGGCAGCTCCAGTTGGAACGAATGTGGGATCAGTTTCAGCCCATGACCCTGATGTCTCCCGCAGTCCAGTCAGGTAGGGCGAGACCACTGCAGGACACTGTCTGTCCACCTATCCATTTGTCTGATCACCTGTCTGACCACCTGTGTGTCCACCTCTCTGACCACCTGCCTGTCCATCTGTGTTTTCCAGGTACTCCATAGACAGGAATTCGGACATTGAGCACTACTTTGACATTGACAGCATCTCGGGTACCATACGAACTACCAAACCTCTTGACCGGGAGATCAGCGTTTTGCACAATATCACTGTGGTCGCCACTGAAAGCTGTAGGTTACATGACACTGTGCGCTGAGTTTGGGTTACCTATCCCTGCAAACCTGACAGGTGTGTCTGTGTTTCAGTGGACTGGACTCAAGCAGGTCAAGCTGCAGTTCTGATTTCTGTCAAAGATGTAAATGACAATGCGCCAAGCTTTGCCATCAACTACCAAATGTTCGTGTGTGAGGAAGCCCAACCCGGACAGGTAAGCCTCACCTGTTTATTGTCTGATTTTCTGTGGACATCTACACCAGGGGTGGTGAAGTTCAGGGTTACCTCCTGCATGCTGTTCAGCTCTTCAAAGGCCCGGTGATGAGCCAGTCATGTGATTCAGGTGTGTTGGAGAAGGGATTCATCTAGAAGTTGCAGGATTGTGGCTCTTGAGGACTGGACGTGGCCACCCCTGATCTATACCATCTCTGTTAAGGCTCTAAGTAAAAAAGCTGAACAGATTCTTAATCATGTGATCATGGCTTTCGATCCCAACATAGTGCTGAATCAGCACTGTTATGACGTTGCCTTTTCTGTGGATGCCAGCATCCCGCAGCGCTGCTGGATCTTACAGTCGACCATGCAGTCCGCGTATCTCGTCTTGAGCAGCATGTTGGTATCCATGGCAATGCTCTTCAGTGGTTTAACTCTTACTCTATGTTCAGACCAAAAGCGACAAAAGCGGCAAGGACGCCGGAAGTTAATACATTTTCAATGAGAGCAGGCGTCCAGAGCGACAAAAGCGGCTAAAACGTCCAAAGCGGCACCAGATAAGTTGAACTTTGGTTAACTTTATGCTAATTAGCTATGACGCGGTTCAGCGGCAACAGGCGGCAGCAAATCAGAGTAGAGGTGTCCTTCGACCGAGCAGCCCCAAAGAACAACGCATGTGACTTTGGTTCAGACAACAACACACTTGTTCAGTCATGGATGCTGAGAGGCTGATAACCTGTTCAGGCCCATCCTTGGTAATGTACGTCTTTTTGGCTACTGGGACCAAAGTTTAAAAGAAAAGAAAAAACCTCCTGGACGTCCAACCTGAAGTCCCGCTGGAACGGTCTCTGTCCTGCCGCAGCTCCAGCTCCTGCTGAGGAAACCTCCTGCACCCAAACCCGGAGAGAGGAACCCGGCAACGGCGGTATTTTTCTTTAGAACAGACACATGCATGCATGCACACACTCCTGACTTTGTCTCGGCTGCGCTGCGGTGTTCTCTGCTTGTCTTTTGTTTCGTGTCATACAGGACTGCGTTCCTGAGCAGTGTTGTATGCATTTCTGTGATAAACATATCAACTAAAAATATATTAAATGATGTGTGAAAACGCACCGGCTCTGCATAATTGTGAGAAAATGACCAGGATGCACACGAACGCTCTCCTCATATTGCGCACAGCTTGTGAATTTGTGTTGAGTTTGTGTGCAGCGAGTTTAAATGTCAGTGTTGGGCAGCGTGGAGAAGAATGTGAAGTTGTTCTACATTAAATGAAGCCGCTTCACCAAACCAGCAGAGGAACTGACTGGATTGATTCTACCGGGATAAACAGGCTGGTGATGCAGAGATTCTTCCTTTCTTCTATTGGCTAAACAAAGATCACAGAAACAGCTGCTGCAGTGTTGACTCCGTCTTTTCTCTATTGCAAAGTTTGAAGCTGTATTCTGAGTTTATTCTCATCACTTCTTCTTTGTTTCAGTCATATTTTAGTGGATTTCAAAGTTGTAAAAGTTTGATGATCCTGAGGTGGATCAATCATAACGCCATTTGTTTTCTGTTCAATACTGCATGTCAGTCAGCTTGTGACTAATTAGAAAAATGATTTTAATTTAAGTTCATGCTCTGCGATTTTTTTCCCTGTATTTAATGACCACACAAAAAAGTCCTGCAGCTCTGCTCTGAGTGGGACGTGAGCAACAGCAATGACGCTGTCAAGAAGTCCGCTGTGCGGCTCCTTTAAATGACCAGTGCCATTTAACTTTGACGTCAGTCACATGATCAGCGACCAAAGCGGCAACAAAATCTTGCCGCTTTGGAAGCTGTCCTGTTTGTCGCCCAGCCTCAGGCAGCGTCTTTGCAGCTATTGGTCTGAACGTACAGTTACCTGGAAAATAGAAGCTTTTTGGTTATGATTGGTGATCTCTGCTCCTCACACACACTCAGAAACAGACGTACGAGACAGGAACATTTCTGCACCTGCAGGTACATGTTTTACAAATATTCTCTCAAAAGTACAATATTGGTCTTTATGAGGCCAGAAGTATTTATATACTATGAAAAAAGGGTCCAAAGTAATATAAAGTACACATTTGTACCATTCCAACCCTAAGGGTACCTGCAGCATTGAAAAATGTGTGTAGCTTGTACAATAACTATAAATAGCAGTACTTCTAAACAGTAGTATAATTATAGTTATTACGTTATGATTTTCATAGTGTTGTATAATTATATATGTGTTTGGCCTAATATTTCTATAATAATTATTCATTTATTATTAGCATCTTTGATTGTTGTCATAATCTCTATTTTATTGACTTTTATTATCATCTTTAATTGGTTTAATTGTACTTTATTAACTGATACAGCTTGATAAGGTACAAAAGTGGACCATGAAGGTACAGAAATGTCTTTCAGAAAGGAACCCCCCCCAGCAACAAGCTTTGGACCCTTTTAGGTACAAACTGATACTTCTATTTTTGAGTGTGAACTGTTCAGAAATGTTTTTATATAAAAGTTTTATCAGCGTCTATGTCTGATCCCAGATCATCGAGACGCTGAGCGCCGTGGACCCAGACGAACCGGTGGACGGACATCACTTCGTGTTCTCTCTGCCAGCCGAGGCTGCGTGGAACCACACTTTCACCCTGCGAGACAACCACGGTAACCGAGCAGCCAGAGGGCTGTCTTTGTCGTCCTAGCAACCGCTCAGACCCGTCTGTCTGTCCTCAGATAACACGGCGTCCGTCCCTGGCCGGTCCGACCGCCTCCTGCAGCCGCTCCACCTCCTGCCCGTGGTGATCTCTGATGGCGGCAGTCCGGTTCTCAACAGCACCAGCACGCTCACCATCAGCGTGTGCCCGTGTGACGTTCTGGGACACCGCTGTGCCCGCCGTTCTTCTCCCAGGCTGCCAGCGCCCTGCCGTCCTCGCTGGCCTGCTCGTTCTTCTATGAAAGGGGTTAGGATGTAGGTCCAGGACCAGGTGCAGGACCAGGTCCAGGACCAGGTCCGGGACCCCCACCCCCACCCCGCTGTCCCCTCCCCTTTCCTGCAAACACCTGGTTGCTCCATGAGGGAGCCGCTTTGGTCAGCAGCTGCTGATGCGTCGGGGTGGGCTCAGTTTCAGTCTATCTGGGTCAAATTCATAGAAAACAGCGCTGCAAAAGTAAATGTGATTATAAACCAGTCATCATCATCATCATCACCATCATTATTATTATCATGATCATCATCATCATAATCATGACCACAACCATCATCATCATCACCATCATTATTGTTATCATGATCATCATCATCATAATCATGACCACAACCATAATCATCATCACCATCATTATTATTATCATGATCATCATCATCATAATCATGACCACAACCATCATCATCATCACCATCATTATTGTTATCATGATCATCATCATCATAATCATGACCACAACCATCATCATCATCCGTCATTATCACCATCATAATCATTATCATCATCATTATCATTATCATCACCATCATGACCACAACCATCATCATCATTACTGTCATTATCACCATCATAATCATTATCATCATCATTATCAGGATCATCATCATCATCATCACCATCATTATTGTTATCATCATCATCATCATCATAATCATGACCACAGCCATCATCATCATCACCATCATTGTTATTATCATGATCATCATCATCATAATCAGCCGCAACCATCATCATCATCACCATCATTATCACCATCATAATCATTATCATCATCATTATCAGGATCATCATCATCATCATCACCATCATTATTGTTATCATGATCATCATCATCATAATCATGACCACAACCATCATCATCACCATCAATTATTATTATCAAAATCATCATCATCATATTATCATGTGCAGCAACTTTTTTCATCCACTTTAGACCAAAATTGTTATCATCACCTCATCTCATTATGCATTACCATCAACATCTTTCACTTCACCATCATTATTATTATCATGATCATCAAGTCTTCATTTCATGACTAAAACCTTCATCATCATCACCATCCTATTGTTATCATCTTCTTCATTCATGATAATCAAAACCACAACCATCATCATCTTTAACATCCTTACTCATTTGATCATGATCATCATCATCATAATCATGACCACAACCATCATCATCATTTGATCATTATTGTTATCATGATCATCATCATCATAAT
>JALJCO010003432.1:0-57500 GCA_023101725.1 Atherinomorus stipes
GAAACTCCTGGATCTCTCTGCACATCCTGTTCCTGCCTCGGTCTCTGATCCTCTTCAGCATGTTGATGCTGTTCTGTCGGAAGGAGGACTGATGAGGAATCTCTGCTGCCTTCATGTGATACTGAATCGACATCTGATACTCCCTTCGATCAAAGTGTAAGAACTTTGCGTAGCAGTTATAGAGCTTCTGCTTGTCTGCAGGTTTCAGATCTCTCTCCATCATCTCCTGATACATCTGATCTGCTTTCATCAGACCCTGACCAGACTTCGCCCACATGTTTGCCAGGTCAATCTCCTTTGGAAGAGAAGAATCAGGGTAAAGACAGACCACCTCCTCATGCAGACTGATGGCTCTGCTGATCACACTTTCACTCAAAGAACTGTCCTTGACAAAAATGGTCCTCCATTTGTAGCTGATGGCAGCACATCTCTTCAGGTATCGGTTGTCTGGATGCTTCATCAAGGCCTTTTCTGCCAAATCAATGGCCTCATCATAACATTGCAGCTGCTTGTACACCCTCATCAGTGTTTTGATGCCGCTGTAGCTGCTGACAGGATTCATTAACATCTTTCCTTCCAGCTCACGTGCTTCATCTTTGACTTGCTCTCCTTTCTGGGCACGTAGCAGCAGGTCCAAAGCAGCAGGATAGAGGTTTTCTGGATCCTTCCATCGGGCAGTCCTCAGTTCCTCCAGGATGTCAAAATCTGGGATTTCGTCATACTTATAAACCTTGAGCACCGCCAGCATACGGCTGGTCCTCCATGGCACCATGTCTGGCTTCATCCTGATGGCTCTCTGGAAGTAATCTGCAGCCTGCTGCTTCTTGTCTTTCTCAAACTTCATCAGGGTCCAGGCCTTCTCAGCACAGACCTCTGGGTGGAGCTCGTCCTGGATTGGAGGAGGGTGTTTCTCCATCAGGGTGTCCAGCTTTGATAGGTAAGCTTGGCTCTCACTGTCTTCACCCAGATGTTGGTGCAGCCATGCCAGGTTCCCGTAGTTCACCACCAACAAGAGACCCTCATCTGCAGATCCCAGCTGCTGGAAGGTCTCAGTGGCCCTGCTGAACAAGTCCCGGGCCTCTTCAATGAAGCCCAGCTTGTAATGGATGAACCCCTGCAGGTTGTAAATGTGGCCCAGCCAGATGTTTCCCTCATCAGTACCGATGTCCACCAGTGTGTCCCTGAGAAGGATCAGTCTAGACCTTCCAGGATCCAGATTCCAGGTGAAGTGACACTCCAGGGACTCCAGTTTGGACCGACTCTGAGCAGCACTGAAAAACATTTTAACAGACAAACAATCATCAGAGTGTTAATATAATCTGCTCTGATGCTTTCAGTACACGCTGGAGTCAGGAGCATCAAAAAGGAAGCAAGGGAATGAAGATCTTCATCATCAGCTACTTCTTTGACAGAAATCTAAGAACACAAATCTATTTCTTAAACGTTTTATTTTTCTGTTTTTAGAAGCAAGTTAACTTTTGATTAAAACTCTAGTGTGATGCTAATAAACACTTATCTGTAGAAAACTTAAACTCAGCTGTGAACACACAGATGTGTCAAACTTTCCATCTACAGCCTGTTATCAGGAACTCACACAGACTCAGAATCCGGCAGGTTTTGCAGAAACTCCTGGATCTCTCTCAACATGTCACTCCTGCCTCGGTCTCTGATCTTCCTCAGCATGTTGATGCTGTTCTGTCGGAAGCAGGACTGATGAGGAATCTCTGCTGCCTTCATGTGATACTGAATCGACATCTGATGCTCCCTTCGATCAAAGTTCAGGTATTTTGCGTAGCAGTTGTAGATCATCTGCTTGTCTGCAGGTTCCAGATCTCTCTCCATCATCTCCTGATACATCTGATCTGCTTTCATCAGACCCTGACCAGACTTCGCCCACATGTTTGCCAGGTCAATCTCCTTTGGAAGAGAAGAATCAGGGTAAAGACAGACCACCTCCTCATGCAGACTGATGGCTCTGCTGATCACACTTTCACTCAAAGAACTGTCCCTGACAAAAATGGTCCTCCATTTGTAGCTGAGAGCAGCGCATCTCTTTAGGTATCGGTTGTCTGGATGCTTCATCAAGGCCTTTTTTGCCAAATCAATGGCATCATCGTAACATTCCAGCGCCCTAAAGACCCTCATCAGTGTTTTGATGCCGCTGTAGCTGCTGACAGGATTCATTAAAATCTTTTCTTCCAGCTCATGTGCTTCATCTTTGACTTGCTTTCTTCTCTGGGCACGTAGCAGCAGGTCCACAGCAGCAAGGTGCAGGTTTTCTGGATCCTCCTGTCGGGCCGTCCTCAGTTTCTCCAAGATGTCATCACCCGGGATTTCGTCATACTTATAAACACCCACCACCGCCAGCATACGGCTGGTCCTCCATGGCACCATGTCTGGCTTCATCCTGATGGCTCTCTGGAAGTAATCTGCAGCCTGCTGCTTCTCCTCTTTATAAAAAGTCATCAGGGTCCAGGCCTTCTCAGCACAGACCTCTGGGTGGAGCTCGTCCTGGATTGGAGGAGGGTGTTTCTCCATCAGGGTGTCCAGCTTTGATAGGTAAGCTTGGCTCTCACTGTCTTCACCCAGATGTTGGTGCAGCCATGCCAGGTTCCCGTAGTTCACCACCAACCAGGGACCCTCATCTGCATCTCCCAGCTGCTGGAAGGTCTCAGTGGCCCTGCTGAACAAGTCCCGGGCCTCTTCAATGAAGCCCAGCTTGTAATGGATGAACCCCTGCAGGTTGTAAATGTGACCCAGCCAGATGTTTCCTTCATCAGTACCGATGTCCACCAACACATCGCTGATTTGAAACAGCTCGGACCTGCTGGTGTCCAGATTCCAGGTGAAGTGACACTCCAGGGACTCCAGTTTGGACCGACTCTGAGTAGCACTGAAAAACATTTTAACAGACAAATATTAGTCATCAGAGAGGTGATATAATCTACTCTGATGCTTTCAGAACAAGCTGGAGTCATGAGTTTTAAAAAGGAAGCAAGAGAATGAAGATCTTCATCATCAGTTCCTTCTTTAACAAAACTCTGAGAACTGAGGAGACCTTCAGTTTGTTTCTGAGCTGAGATGTTGAACAGAGTCTGGAGGAAAATACTGACAGGAAGGTGAAATACAATAACAAAAGGAAGGAAATGATGAAGAATGAACCTTTTTTTTTTTTTTTTTTTTTTAACTTGTCCAGCATCGTAGCAGCAGAATGATGATCTGGCTGCTTTATTGTGTTGAACAGTTTTGCTTTGCCAAGGGGAGTTTTATGAACACAAAGCTCCCCTTGATATCCTGTGTTCATTTTATTTATTTAATTAAGCATTTGCTTATAACAGCATTTTACATCATATTGTTGGCTTGACAAGAGAAAAATTAAAGTTGACAGAAGCAAAAGTTTAAAAGCTCACTGATATTCTTCCCCTCCATTTTCTTCCCAGTCGTTACTTCCAGATGAGACTTAAATATCCCACGAGAAGGTGACAGGACCGTCAACTGCCACAGTAGCAAAAGGGCTCAAAAGCCCCGCAGAGGTTGCTGCTTTCCTCCTGGACATGTAAGTTAAACATTTGCTATGCTATTTAATGGTTAGCTGGTTCTGTAACGTTGCTAATGCTAATTGAGTAAGCGAGTCTTAGTGTGCTACCATAGGAGCCGATTCAGTGGGTGCTTCTGGGTCCGAGCACCCATGTGGGATTGACAGCAAAGTCGGTCTCATCAAGCATCTGCTGCAGTGACTCAGTAATGGCGGCTTCCTCAGCTATTATCAGATTAGAATAAAATGTTTTCTCATGGACAACGTCAAAATTTCTTAATTGAAGCTGGATTAGCGCTTCTAGAAACCAGCAGCAGTAGAACTCTGCTGTCAGACATCGCATTGGCACGTGAACGCAGCATGGAGGCCGGTGTCAGGATGAAAACAGCGCAGACAGAACGTGGTGCGCACAGACCTGATGTGAATCGGCCATATGGTTTAATTATATCATAAACTTAATCAATGTGGATTAAGTGGGGTTTTTTTTGTGGGTTCAGTTCTTTATTGAATCAAACCACCTGGTGGCCTCTAGTCTCAAAATCAGCCTCGTTTAATGAGAAAATAGTGCAGACTTTTAAAATGGCATGGTTCTGGATATAATCACTAATGGCTTCATCAAGCTGCAGCTAAAAGCAATCGTACATTTTAAAGAATGAACAAGACTGGTGAGGGAAAAAAAAGGACCCCATAGGCCGCTATTAGGTTGCTGATTACGCTGTTATGTCGCTCTAGCTACGAATTTCGCTTTCTGTTTCACTTGCAAGCACATTTATTGCTTGGTGTCACATTTGTGAAGGATTATGTTGGTAAAATTTATTACCAATTTTAAGTTCTTCAAAGCCTTTTTTAAATGGATCATGTTGCATTTGTTAATTTTCTGGCAAGTTCATCTTACAAAATAATAATGGGATATTAATTTAGCTGAATATATCTTGTCATCTTGTATGGCCTTCACTCACAGCACCCACCGGTAGAAATGTGCATCGGCGCCAATGTGAGCTAGCTACTGGCGGGAGGAATTAAACTTACGTAGCCTATAGCACCTTTACGATAAACGTCAGGAGAACCCTGTCTCGGATCTCAGCTACCAAGGTTTCTTGTTTATTTTTTAGCGACAGTTTTATTTGTCAGTTGTCTCCTTTAGTTTTCGTGGTGTGTTTATGAGTCTAAACCAAGATAGATTAAATAAATTCATCAGTTGAGAAAGCCACTTGTTTCTGTTGATGTCTGGAGAAATTACATCCATGTGTCTTCATCCTGTTTGAATGGTTGATGAGTGTTTGTATTTTTTTTTTATATGTCACTACTAATGTGTCAGCAGCCTATTAGCAACATGTGCTCAAATGTCTCATGATATTCCAAGAACAGTGTCATGAAGACGCGAAAACATTTGTAACATTAAAGTGAAACTGTGTAACTTTTGAATCTAACGTTAGCCAAATATTATGATACGTTATATTCTGACATAATTATTAATATAAGTAACTGTAGCTGATTTCTGTGGTCATTATAGAGCACTTGACGCATATCGTTGCAGGAGCGGGCCCGGCTCATTGGATCATGTATCCCGGAGCGCTTTGATTAATGGCTTAATGACCTAAAAATGAGTTTTTCAAAGTGGTCTGCAACACTTTTCTAAAACACAAACTGAGACTGTTTAATTTTGAGACAGTTGTGGCGCCTTTGGGAAGTTACAGGTTTAGTGGTATAACTTTAACATCATCCCTAAAAATACAAATTAAAACACGATGACGTGAACACGACGTGAATGATGGGTGTTTGGGTGCGGGGGTGGTGGTGCATTGGTGGGGTTTGTGTGTGTCGGGTTGGGGGGGGGGGGGGGGGGGAAAAAAAAAAAATAGCAGATCTGCGTGCCTCTTGGGGGGTTTGCGAGGCCTGGGGATGTTGGGCCGGTGACTCTGGCCCCTCCGCCGACCCTTTCCGCTCCCGTCCCTTTTCCCCCCTCCCTGGCCTGGCGTGGTCGGCGCCCCCAGGGGCCGAGGCTGGCCCCTCTGTGGTGAACGCCGGACGCCGGGCCGTGGGGGCGGCCATGCCTGCCCCTTCTGCCCTGGGGGATCCCGGGAGGCAGGGGTACCTAATGCCGGTAATGGCTCTTCTTCCAGGGGGAATTCATACCCCCCTGGTCTCCTTTCCCAAGACCCCCCCCCCCCCCCCCCCCCTGCTCTACCTCACACACACACACGTAGGGTCTTGGGGAGGGTGCGTGTCAAGCGGGCGTGGTGAGGGAGGGCACCAAAGTGCCTTTGCTTGCCACGTCTAGAGACAGCCTGCTCCCCAGTTTTAACCACACTTAGACACCTAAACACATAAAATAACAACAGCTCACGACCACTTCTGAGGGCGGGCCATATAGTGTGTGGAAGGAGGGAGGGGCCGGTTGAGGGTCATGCCCCCTACGCGACCCCACTCCCGGCATGACTTGGCACTGCCCCTTAGTTTTAACTGCAAACAACACACATCTTACACACACAGTCATGAGCGGGGGGTGGGGGGGGGGGACGGGGTCCTTTCATACCCCGGTCTCCCGGGGCGCTACTGGGGGGAGGGGGGGACAGTGGCTGCTTCACGCGCCAGTGGTTAAGGCTGGCTGCATTGCGGGGGGATCTGCTGGCCTGGGGGATGCCTGGCCTGCTGCGTCCGGGGGGTGGGGGATGGGGGTGGTGGGGGGGGGGGGGGGGGGGAACGTGTTGGGGGCTTGGAGCTTACGGCTCCTTCCCCGGCCCGAGCTAACACTCAGGAGGCACGAGGGCATGGGCAGGAAAGAGGTGGGTATGTGAGAATAATGAATGAGAGTGTGAAAGAGGAAATGTGGGAGGGAGGAACTTGGGCTGGAAGAGGGAGGAGATGTGGGTAAGTGGTTGGAGGAAAGGAGGGATGGAGGAAGGAGTGGCATGCTCGTGAGTGTCTAGTAGGGATGGTCATGAGGGGCTGAAGGAAGGAAGGGCGGGAGTGTGATAGGTCAGAGGGATGGGCGGGGCTGGACATGTAAGGGGGGACTGTATGGGGTATTGGGGGTATAGGGAGGTGGGGGCGTATGTGTGGGGGGGTGGGGAGGGGTTGGTGCAGTTATGTGGGGGGAGTGCATGTGTGTGTTAGAGGGTATGAGGAGGTGGGGGTAGGTGTGGACGGTAGAGGGAGGAGGAGTGTTGGGGGTGGAGAGAGGAGTGAGTGTGGGTATGTAGGGTCGGAGAGCGGAGTGGGTGGGTGTGTGTGTGTGTGGGGGGGGGGGTACACGGAGGTGTTGGGTAGGGCTGGGCGGTGTGGGCGGAGGTTCGTATCTCGGTATTCGTGCCGGGCATCTTGGTGTCGGTGTGGTGTGGCTGCGGGTTGGTTGGGGGCCGGGGGCTTTGGTGGGGGGTGCGGTTTTGTTTGTGGCTTCCGGGGCTTTTTGTGCGGGGCGGGCGTGGGGGGGATCTGTATCTTGTATGTGGTTGCTCTTGCGGTATTGATGTCTTGGGTGCCCGTGTCTCGATGTGGGGGCGGTGACGGTATATCTTTCGGCCCTAGTGTTGGGGTAGGTGTGTGGGGAGTGTGTGTGTGAGCGTGGTGGCGGGGTAGGGGGTGGTAGAGGTGGTGGCGCCCTGGTGTCAGGTGTATGGGGCAGGGACTTTGGGGTGGGGGCTGGCCTGCCCTGGGGGGGCGTCGTCTGGGGGGTCCGGTCCTCCTGGGTTTCGGTTGGGCCGCCCGGGTCCGGGGGGGGGGGGGTGGCTGCTCCTGGGCGCTTGGGCCCTGGGCCCGGCGCTGTCTCCGCTCCGGGGACGCCCGGCGCCCGGTGGGGTCGGCAGCTGCTGGTCTTGGTCCGCTGGGGCCTGGGCCTCCAGACTGCGGGGGCTCCGGCTGGGGCCGCCTTTTGCCGCCCTTCGGGGGATGCATGTCCGCTCTTGGGGGGGGGGGGGGGGGGGGGGTAGCTGGGATCTGGGCCTCTGGGTGGCTGCTGGGGGCCTGGGTCGTGAGCCTTGCGGGCTTCCTCCTCCTTGCAGAGACGAGGCTGCATCTGCATGACTGTATCACCATGGAGCACCCTTTATTATGCATGTTGATGCTGTGACACTGCTTCCCATTGCGATGACTAGGTTGTACCTCTTCTCTACTTCCCATTGCGATGACTAGGTTGTACCTCTTCTCTACTTCCCATTGCGATGACTAGGTTGTACCTCTTCTCTACTTCCCATTGCGATGACTAGGTTGTACCTCTTCTCTACTTCCCATTGCGATGACTAGGTTGTACCTCTTCTCTACTTCCCATTGCGATGACTAGGTTGTACCTCTTCTCTACTTTCCATTGCGATGACTAGGTTGTACCTCTTCTCTACTTTCCATTGCAATGACTAGGTTGTACCTCTTCTCTACTTTCCATTGCGATGACTAGGTTGTACCTCTTCTCTACTTCCCATTGCGATGACTAGGTTGTACCTCTTCTCTACTTCCCATTGCGATGACTAGGTTGTACCTCTTCTCTACTTCCCATTGCGATGACTAGGTTGTACCTCTTCTCTACTTCCCATTGCGCTGACTAGGTTGTACCTCTTCTCTGCGTAGTTCTGCGTGTGTTTGTGTGTGTTTGTATGATCTGAGGATATTTAAGCCACCTGCAGGTCCTCCTGTAGGGGATTGCTTGTTTTGTTTTCCAACAGAGACCTTGGTTGTTTAGGGATCGCGGTACAGATGTACCAGTGAACTGTGTAAGTGGATTCATGTTTTCTCTCCTCTCTCTCTTCCTCTTCCTTACTCCCTCTCTCTCTGTTTCACTTTCTATCATTACCTCTGTTAACTTTCATTTCTCCCTTGTCAGGCCCAGCAGTATGAAATGGAATGGTGTAATAGACAAATGTTTAAATAAAGAAATAAAATGAATAAACATGATATCAAGTGGAGCCTTATGTTCATAAAGCTCCGCTTGATAAAGCAAAACTGTTCAACAGAATAAAGCAATCAGATTTCCATTCTGCTTGCTTCGATGCTGGACAGGACAAGTAAAAAAAAAAAAAAAAAAAAAAGATTTTACAGTGAATGAGAAAAACGGAGAGAGAAGGAAAGATGTGTGTTTTTGGCAACTACGTTTATCCTCCATTGTTCATGTCGTTGATAATCCTCCTCAGCTTTATGAGGAACAAATCCCCTCTCCTAAAGCTGAGAAACATGACTGAGGTATTAATGAACAAGAAGGAAAATTAATCCCCAATCACCATTTCTTTTTACAACAAACACTCCATCAAATATAGATTTATAAAATTCGGGAATCCTTTCCTCATTCTTTCTTCTTCATTTTCCTACATGTTTGCACCTTTTTTGAGTATTTGCATATTTTCTGTCGTACATCTTCATATTTTATCTGATGTAGTTTGTAGGCTGGTTAAATTATTGTAGCTGGTCGTTGTTTGTCGATCTTTTCCTGGTGTAGTGTTCAGGTCTGTCAGCGAGAACTCTGATGTATCGTGAGACTGATTGATTTAATAATTAAGATTACCATACAAACTCAAAAACCGAGGTACCAGTTTGTACCTTAAAGGGTCCAAAGCTTGTCTCTGGGGGGGGGGGGGGTCCTTTCTGAAAGACATTTCTGTACCTTCATGGTCCATTTTTGTACCTTATCAAGCTGTATGAGTTAATAAAGTAACGCTTCCGTTGCCCACTCTCTTTTCCCGCCATTCTGGACAGACTGGGCCTGGAGGGTGCATGAGCGTCCCCGTCTGGCTGTCTGGAGGGATATACCTACCTTCTGCCCACAGTGTGTCTTTCATGTTGTGATTGCCTTAGTTTGTGCTTCTATGTATTGGTGTGTCTTTTTTTTGTCTCTAAGGTCTCCACCTGTGTACGTGGAGAGTTTAGAGACCTTTTTTTACCACCTACCCATCTTTCCTCATGTCACCGTTTTCTTGCTGCGAAGGTGCGCCCTGCGAGGGGCTGCTTGACCACGGTCTGCCTGATCCTGTCTTGTTATGTTTTTGTTTTGTCTATGTGTCTTGGACGGGTTGTACTGAAACATGAATTTCCCCTCGGGGATCAATAAAGTATCTTTGATTTGATTGATTTGATTAAACCAATTAAAGATGATGAATAAAAGTCAATAAAATAGAGATTATGACAACAATCAAAGATGCTAATAATAAATGAATAATTATTATAGAAATATTAGGCCAAACACATATATAATTATACATATAATTATTATGAAAATCATAATATAATTATAATTATACTACTGTTTAGAAGTACTGCTATTTATAGTTATTGTACAAGCTACACACATTTTTCAATGCTGCAGGTACCCTTAGGGTTGGAATGGTACAAATATGTACTTTATATTACTTTGGACCCTTTTTCATAGTATATAGGTACTTCTGGCCTCATAAAGACCAATATTGTACTTTTGAGAGAACATTTGTAACACATGTACCTACAGGTACAGAAATGTTCCTGTCTCGTACCTCTGTTTCTGAGTGTGTAAGCTATTTTATTTCTCTCTAAAAGAAAAAGTACGGCCTCAGCAAGTTTTTAGAATTTAATTCAAATATGTGAACTTTGCAAGTAATGAAAACTGAATATATCACTTACCTCATCATGCAGCAGTTGTCTGTAGAAATGAATCTGTGAACGTCTGTGGCGTTTAAAACCAGCAGCTTCCCAACGTCGGTCTGATCCGAGGATCTCAGCAGGCAGATGAACTCTTCGCAGGTTTGTATTGACTTTTATACGGTTTTATGATGAGTTCTGACTTTATGATTTCCAGGAATGAAAACTGTCATGTAGCATTCCATAAGCATATCTCAGCTGGATGTCTTTCTATTTTCTTTTTTTTTCCTTGTCATTCCAGATAACAGAGAACTCCAGTTCCTCAGCACTGAACACAACCCAGTATTAGTTTCCTGTAACACCAGTTAAAGCGTCACTGTTCAGTAAATGAAACTAAAGCTGTGTTGCTGCTTTGTTCTAGTTTCATTTACTGATCAGTGACCTGGCTGAGATCTTGTTTATCAGCCTCTCCTCAGCTCTGACGGATGGCTCCTCCTCCCTGTCTGAATAGTTTAGCTTCATAAAACTCCACCCAGTCAGGTGCAGCACAGCGAGTCGAGACGACATCATCAGGAATCAGGTGAGGATCGTTTCCCCTCCTCCCCCCTCTGTCTGCACACTAGATTCAGATCAAAATGTTTAAAAAGTTACTGATATTTTAT
Source organism: Atherinomorus stipes (assembly GCA_023101725.1). Classification (NCBI taxonomy): domain Eukaryota; kingdom Metazoa; phylum Chordata; class Actinopteri; order Atheriniformes; family Atherinidae; genus Atherinomorus; species Atherinomorus stipes. The sequence goes on from JALJCO010003432.1 coordinate 10,732, forward strand.
CTTATATGTAAAATGATCATAATTAATCCTCCATGAACCTCCAGCTTAACATGATGGAGGAATTTCAGTACCTCCATGATCCTGATGGCAGCGTTGTCCAGGGTCCTGGCCTCTGATTGGCTCAGTGGAGGGTCGGACTGACAGCGACTCAAACACCTCGACGGACCAATAAGAAACCTCATCTCCGACTCCTCCATCCACCATACCCTCCTTTTTAATTTGACTTCATATTTATATTCTTCAGGTCAAGTTGAAACACATCAACTTAAACAGATAATAATGAACTAAAACCTGACAGAAAAATAAATGTAAAACAGGAAATAAAAACCTTCAACAAACCAGAATTAACACAATGAAACCAGAATATTTTATATCAGTTTATTACAACGAGACATAAACTCAAGGAAACCAACAGAGCGACATAAACAGCTACCAGCTGATATTTAATGAGAGGCGTTTATGAGAAGCATCAAATGATTCATGAATGTTTTTATTTGTGAACTAGAAAAACAAATTGTACATACTTGTGATACTAATATGTCATCATCTGTGAAATTATGTAGCGTGTTCTGACAACATAATCTGGTTAGAATGTGTATAACTGTGTCACCACTGCAAATATACTGTATGAAAAACACAAAAATATTTTAATTAGGTTATATGTTACTAATTATCAGTGCTGGGCAACAATAAAAAGTTTTAATCGTGATTAATCACATTAAAAAAATGTTTGGATTAATTGTGATTAATCACTGGCTCTGTCTCGGTCAGCATGCTCGATGCATGTACGTGCAGAGATTGTCTATTCGTGACAGATATCACACTCTAACAGGTGGTGACGCCACCAGCTGGACTGGAGTTTTTCCGTGTCTTTCTACTTCCGTCACGGCATGATGACGACGGTTTCGTACTCAAAACGTTTCAGAAAACAACCATGAGACCGCTCGGAGGTGTCAGACCCCTGCTGCCAGAATCCAGATCGTTCAAGTCTAGTTCGTTTGAGGAAACCCATGAGACCGCACCCACAGACTCAGAGTTTGTTGACCCTCCTACCTGGACTACCCCCCTGGTCCTGACCAGGTTAGCTTCACCGTCATAAAGAGCTGAAGTTACCTCTCTCTCTCTGAAACAGTTTCCCTCATCTCAGGGTTAACAGACTCGGACTTTTCAGTAAACCCGCTTTGTGAAACAGACCCCTGACCAGCAAAATCACCCATTTAGGGATACGAATAGTGTCAGTCTAATCAGTCAAAATGTGTTTTCTGGCAATGATATTTGCCATTTTTTCCACTTACATCATTGTAGAATTTGACCTTTTTTAGCAGGTTCTCATTTATATAACAGCAAAAACCAGGAGAAAACCTTAAGTGATCATATATACATTTAAATTATGGTGCAGAATGGAACGGGAGAGCCACAAAGCATGATGGGAAATATTCAAAAAAACACCACTGAGTTGTTGATTTGAAGTAGTAACCTTCATTGGACTGAAGAATGCAAATCTTCTTCATCTAACTTTTTTTTGGTTTATGTTAAACTAAAAAGAGATAATTTGAAAACAGAAACACAATTTGTACACGTTAAATAAACAAACTCCAATTCACCGCACACGTGCCTTAGTTGACTTTTTTTGAGCGTATATCCATGTTGCTTTACTGCCATCTACAGGATTTACCTGCATTCACTGATCAGTGGTTCCCATTACTGTCTGAACCAGAAGCGATTCTAGGATGAGGTTTAGATGTTTTAAAAAAACACAGCAAAGCCAGTTGATTCACGGATTTGCCCCCTCCCCCCCTTTTTAATACAGTACCTGCCCCTTTCTTGTACATGAAGAAAAAACAGCTGGTCTGTTTTACTTGACAATCAACATGTCAAAGGAGGAAAATAAACTTTCACATTTACAATCTCCATAATTTCAGTGTCGCATCACAAAGCTGCAAAACGTCAGTCAGTCAGACAGCCTGAGGTTTTCCTGAATGACAGCCGCAATATTTTAATTTACTGCTGTGGTATAAGATGAACATGCGTTGCTGTGAATGAGTGGAGCAGAATCAGAGTGCATCTGGCAGCGCTAGAAAATGATTTAGTTTCTACTCTTCGAGTGAAGCTGCAAAGAAATCGTGCTCATTCTGCATCTGCTGCCGGAAGATCTGCTTGGCCTGTTTAATCTGCTGGGGGGTCTTCAGATGATCGTCCAGCAGCTTCCTGTAGTGGTCAGCAGGGTGCCCGTGCATGTTGTTCTTCTTCCAGATGAAGTAGGCGTTGCCGTAGCCGATGTTGAATTCATTGGCGAGCCACAACCAGAGCCTCACGCAGGGAAGCAGACTGACGGCGAAGAAGATGGGATCTTCCTCCTCCATGATGCGTTTGTAATTAGCGAGGTACTTCTGCATGGCAGGGATGGGTTTGATGTCCGAGACGCCCTGTGGAGGAAACACAAATTACAGATGCAGATTACATCAGGGACCAGAGGCAGGAATTTAAGAAAAACAAACATGCATGTCCATTTTTTTTATGCTAATGGGTGATGAAGCGCTAAATACAAAACAGAACGTTTCCACCATGTTTCTCTCCGTTGCCTTGAACAGGCTGTGTGCTGCATAAAGCTGCAATTCAGAGGCCAAATTTCCCGCGCTGCCCTGCAGACATGACGCTACATCCGCAGTTTTGATCCAGGAAGAAGACGGTCGCGGTAAGTTCAAACACTGTAAGCGATAGTTATGGATTCTTCTGCCGTCAGCAAACGATCCAGATCAACTGAAAGACACTAAAAAGTGGAACTACGAAGAAAAAGCGTAGTAAACAACATTATAGCTTCAGTTTGTGCTCCCGTGACGGCTCGTGGCTGCAGTTACCTGAAGCGCGAGTTTCATTTCTTAATCTTGCCTCTCGTCCCTTTAATAGTGCTGTTGAAATAATGTTTAATGTTTGGAGAAAAGGTGGTGTGTTTGGCGGCAGGTGTGCAGACAAATGATGTCGGCTGGTCTCCACAGCCTCCTGTCATTAAATGCCAGTACGACTGGAGATGTCACACTCATGTCCCGTCACAGACAGACTCCAGCAGCAATAAGATGATCTCGGTGCCGTTTCAACAAAACGACGGCTGCTTTGCTGATGTGAAGTAATACGCACGCTGTGAAATCGGTGCTGTCGTCTCCAATCTCTCACCCAGAATATCAAAATTCACCACAAAGTCTACTGAACAGTCTAGAAACAAATGTAACATCCGTTAATGCTGGCGCAGAGATATTTTGTGCTGCCGCGTTAGCTGGTTCCATGTGTGGGTTATCATGGCTTGGAACGCGGCTCAACCAATCACGTGTAAGGATGGGAAACATGTTTTCTAATATACATTATTATACGGCTCCTTAGAGTGCAGAATGCTCTGTTGACTTGAACGGGTTTTCCCAATGTTTCCCAGTCAGTATTTTCGTTTTGCTTCGCGTCGTGCCCCGCCGTTGTAAAACCGCTGTAACCCACAGTTTCTCGGGGCTTATTGCATTAATAATGACCGCTGTCAACGGCAACAAACTTTTAGAAAAAAATGTTTTTACCTATGGTCTTATGATTAACCAAATATTACTCTGAATCGCAAGTAGTCCGGTCACTTTTCTCAACGGGGAAAAAAGGCAACAAAAAACAGCAAATGAGCAGTTAGTGACACCTTGTGGCAGGAAAATGGATAACTTCCCAATTAATTTGAACATTTTTGGCAAGTGTGGGGATTTTGAGCGCTGGGAGCAGAGTTTAAGGATTCAGTCTTTCCAAAATGAAAAAGACAAAAAGAAAACCAGGAGAAGACCAGTGGGCATAAACGGCAGAGGAGGAAATGTCCGGTTCAACATACAGAAGTAGCCGATGCTAGCCCGAATTCCAGCCAGCATCACCTAACTAACAAACGCCTCGACTGTGGGGAACTATTTCATTTTTTAAAACATCAGAAAGTTATTTGGCGCTCGCAAAAATAAAAGACTTTAATGTGAATTTTTGGGAAGTAGCGGTATAATAAGCGGGATAATGTCTGGAACGCAGATCATGATTAGGAGACACGGACCTACATCCAAACAAACATTATCGCTCGCATAAAGGCTCGTGCAGCCGTCTGCTTTCTCACATTCAGGTTGAACTCCTTCAGCACTGATTCAGAGAAGTCCTTGTAGCTTTCATATCGAGCCTTCATGAACTCCTTGATGTCCTCGGGACTCTTCACTCTCTCCACCATCTCCTTCAGCATGTCTGTGACCTTCATCAGATAGTTGATGTCCTGGATCATGAAGGCGACGTAGTCGTCTGCCTGCAGGTCTCCGATCCCTAAGTGCTGCAGAAACGGCAGCTTCAGGGTCTGCTGGGCGACGTCCTGGCTGCCCGTCCACAGGCTGTCGTAGACGTCCTGACTCTCTGTGGAGGGAAATGATCAACATGGGAGGAATTTCATTTTTAGATAAAATTTTTTAGCATAATTTTTATTATTGTGCAGAAAAAATAACATTAACAGCTGCTTTTTATGCGGAATTTTTCCTGATCTGTCTGGCTGTCCGACAGATCAGACACCTTATTTTTGGATACTAAGATGGACTGCAGGCGATTCGATCCTCCTCACGCAGATTTTTGCCACCACATTGTCTCACTGTGCCAAAGTCAACCTGATGAGTTCACAAGTTTGCAGAAGTGGTTCCTGCGGCTTTTACAAGACTGAAAGTTTTTAAAGAAGTAAAAGTTTTCCCCATTCATTTTAGCGTTATATGGATGTAATACATGTAACCTCCCTCAAACCTGAAGCCAATCAACAGGCTGAACTTTTTAAACCTTTCTTTTTTTTAAACCAGGTGAGTTGATATGGAGAAATTCGCTATATTCAATGAAAAGAAGCAGTGAAAGAAAAGACAAAACTAAAACATTCATTTTAACAAGCAGCATTCTGAAATATCAACATGTACTTTTGTGTGTGTAGAAACACGAGTAGTTTCCATTAATGGTGTTATTCTGTTGCACTCAGAAGAGAAAAGGAGGAAAACATTTTCATTTACAGGAAGATTTATTGAACAACTTGTGTGTTGCAACTCCGAGCTACAGTGATGGATGTGACTCATTCTGTATAAAGTGACAGTTTGGACAGACAAACGGATAAAACAATGACTGATGCTACACGTTGGTGCATCATCATGCAGGATCCAGTATGTCGTTAATGTCTGACATCTTTCCAAAGATAATATTTATCATCTAGAAAGAGATCTCCAGGTTTCCCCCACAGACGTCCAACAGTGAAACAGGATAAAAGACATCAGCTGATGGGAGGCTGGACGATGTGACCTCAACACGTTGCTCTGATTACAATTAACGGACACTTACTTCAGCATTGTTTTAGTCCTCATAGCTTTATACAATTGTCCTTGAACGTTTACACCCCCTCCCATTAAAGGCTAAATTCACAATAATTATTCAAATAAATAGAAACTAAAAAAAAAAGGAAAAAAAAAAGCGATGAAGCTTTTTTTTTCATTAAATTACTAAATTGTATTTTGGCTAAATAAAACATTGATTTTAAATAATGGTTTAAAAATAATAATAAAAAAAAACTGTCCAACATTTGATTAAATTGCTTGTCTGTGTTGACCAACAAAATTTTAGCTTAGGAGCTCCATGCTTGTTTACTTGTTTTATATTTTGTTTGTTTTTAACATTTCTTTCGAACAACAATTTAAAATCAATGTCATGATTTTCATGATTTTTTAAAAATTTATTGTCACTTTTGTCAATTTCAACTTATTTCACTGACAGTTGATTGTTTTTCTCTCTTTAATTGGAGGATATAAATAATTTTGATATATATATAAATATATATATATATTTATTTATTTGGCCTGTCATCATTAGTCAGAATTAGTTAAAAAGAATCCATAACGCAATAAAAACTTTTTGTGGGTTTGGATTTTTTCCCCCTTAAACATAAAAATCTTCATTAAAAACTGCATTTTCTGTTTACTTGTGTTATTTTTGTCTCACATTTAAATTTGTTTGATGATCTGAAACATAAATGTGACAAACATGAAAAAAAAAAAAAAAGAAATTAGGAAGGTGGCAGACACTTTCACACAACTGTATTATATGCAGTTCAAACCATGATTAATCACCATTAAAAAAATAGTTTGACAGCCCTATTATATATATATATATGTGTGTGTGTGTGTGTGTGTGTGTGTGTGTGTATAAAACCACAATTCAAAATCAATTTTATGTGATTTTATTTTTTATTACTTATGTCAATTTAAACTTATTTCTCTGGCAGCTGATGTTTCTCCATCTTTAATGAGAGGTAAACTTTAAAGCATAACTGTATGCTCATGAGTATTTCTAAGTATTGCAGATAGAAATAATTGAAATAACACATCGATTGTTCTGAATGTCATTTTTGATTAATTGTCCAGCTCTACCTGATGCCATGTTCGGTTCCTAAGCGGTCTTGTGGTTCAGACGGAGCCGTCGTGTCGTACAGTCACACAGCAGGAAGTTACTCTTATATCTACAGTCGGGGTGGAGCTGGAAGATGTCATAACAGAGATTCCTGAAAGTCAGGTTGTTGTCATGGGTCTCTGAGTCTTCTTCACCCTGTGTGTGGGTGTGTGTGTGTGTGCAGGAAACCTGCCTCCAAACCAGGACCAGCAGAATCCTGATCCAACCCCAGACCAGCAGAACCCTGATCCAAACCCAGACCAGCAGAACCCTGATCCAAACCCAGACCAGCAGAACCCTGATCCACCTTCAATGGAACTCTGATCTGATCTCACATCCAAGAAATATTCTGAATAATGATGATGAGGAGGATAATAATAATACATTTTATGTAAAATTGTCATTCAAAAGGGGGTACGTGTACCGCTTGGGGTACTTAGAGACTCTCCGGGTGGTACTTGAGAAAATAATTTTAGAAAAGGATTACGTCTTCTACCTGTTCTATCTTTCTGACTCGATGATGAGAGTGAGTTCAGGTGGTCGGGATTACCAAACACACGTGGAAATGTACACGTATATCTATTTAAAATGACTTCAAGATCTAGAAAAATTACTCTGATCATGAGAAATACTAGATTTTTTTGTTCCAGATACCTGAGATTGGATGTCCAGTGATTTTGTTGGTCCATCTGGAAGTAATCATGAAAACGAGTACATACAGGTACTACCCAAAAACTTAGAGTATTTCCATAATTCAACTTAAAAGGTGCAATTTACATATTGTATAGAGAAATAATATGCAAATCAAGATATTTCAAGTTGTCTCCAACTGCAACTTCATGTTTAGAACTGAACTGCTTTCTTAAAGGGACATTCTGTAAGTTCTTCTGTTATTTATTCACAAAAATGGATTATTTCATTCAAAAGTGTTTGAAAAACTGGTTCTGTATCATTCTTCATTTATTGAAGTCAGGGGTGACTAGTCCAATCCTCATTTATCAGTCTTAAATGGTGTAAGTATAGAATGGTCGTAAGTACAAAGAAGTTTACCAAAGATGTGATGGCCAGTGGTACACGTGATATTACACATACACTGTACATTTCTGTGTCTGTAGTACACAAAACCACTGGCTGCAGGTGTCTGACTGAGCTGCACTCATTAGGGACCATTCTCCATGTTTGTATGGGTCAATTCTGATTAATGATTGGATTTCCTCCAGATAATCTAATAGATCTTAATAGATCTTAAATGTCCCCAAGGGGCAGAATGTAAAGATAAGATAGAATGGGCCTAAAATTGAGCCTTGGGGAACGCCGTACATTAACATCTAATAGGCTTTTAGTTTTATGATCTGACTATTAAACTTGTGTCCCGTTCTCCTTTCAGACCTCCCACAGCACCATTCCACGAAGAGACTTAAAAGAAAGTTATTGTTTCTGTGGTGAAAAAACATCTGAGGCTTGATGAGAAATGTTCGGGACTAGAGTCGGGAGTGCCCAGGCCACGCGACGCAACTGGGGATGTTCCCATTTATTTTCCATGCTGATGATGATACCAGCTGGCAGGTTGCATTAATAACACGGTGTCGTCCTCCCGCACCCAAGCTAATTAAAGAGCCCCGCATCACCTGCGGCTGCTGGTTAACAAACCTGCTGCGCCTCTTTACTGTCACCCACTTTAATAATACAAAACAATATTACTAGTGAAGAACAAAACGACAAACGGCTCCAACACTGGTTTTATGAAGCGAGCCTGAGTCCCATGGACAATTTTTCCACCGCAAGGACAACAAGGCCTGATCACATCAGTGGGTCAATTTCACTGATTCTGAAGTTGATTTCTATGTGAATGTTTTGGAAACTTCTGAAAATATCAGTAATTATCAGCAGTTAAATATCTCAAGTGCTATTATATTAAAAAGAAAACAGAAGTATAAATTTGAACTCTAATAATCTGGGTCTGAAATTACAGTTGTGTGAAAAAGTGCCCCCTGATTTCTTTTTTGTTTTTTTTGCCATGTTTGTTATACTTATATGTTTCAGATCATCAAACAATTTTAAATTTTAGACAAAGATAACACAAATAAACATAAAATCCAGTTTTTAAATGAAGGCTTTTATTTGTAAGGGGGGAAAAAAATTCAAACCTTCATGGTCCTGTGTGAGAAAGCGATCCCCCCTGTTAAAACATAAATGAACTGTGGTTTATCATCTATGGAAAGCTGAGTTCAGTTCCTCTAGCCACACCCAGGCCTGATTACTGCCACACCTGTTCTCCATCAGAAATCACTTAAATAGGACCTGCCTGACAAAGTGAAGTAGACCAAAAGATCCTCCAAAGCTAGACATCATGCTGCCATCCAAAGAAATTCAGGAACAAATGAGAAACAAAGTCATTGAGATCTATCAGTCTGGAAAAGGTTCCAAAGCCATTTCTAAAGCTCTGGGACTCCAGAGAACCACAGTGAGAACCATTATCCACAAATGGTGAAAACATGGAACAGTGGTGAACCTTCCCAGGAGGGGCCGGCCGACCAAAATGACCCCAAGAGCACAGCGACGACTCATCCAAGAGGTCACAAAAGACCCCAGAACAACATCCAAGAACTGCAGGCCTCACTTGCCTCAATGAAGGTCAGTGTTCATGACTCCCCCATCAGAAAGAGACTGGGGGGCAAAAATGGCTGCATGGCAGAGTTCCAAGACCAAAACCACTGCTGAGCAAAAAGAACATAAAGGCTCGTCTCAGTTTAGCCAGAAAGCATCTTGATGATCCCCAAGACTTTTGGGAAAATACTCTGTGGACTGACGAGACAAAAGTGGAACTTTCTGGAAGGTGGAGGTCCCATTACATCTGGCGTAAAAGTAACACGGCATTTCAGAAAAGGAACATCATAGCAACAGTAAAACATGGTGGTGGTAGTGTGATGGTCTGGGGCTGTTTAGCTGCTTCAGGACCTGGAAGACTTGCTGTGGTAAATGGAACCATGAATTCTGCTTCTACCAAAAAATCGGATAAACTCCAAACATACTTAAGTTTTCATTCCAGACTGAAATGATACTGGATCAAAAGCTGGATCAAAGCGATCGATTCGCCGCGGTGAAGGGCCGAACTTTATAATAAAACACACGTTTGTTTGTCGCCGGTGGGGCACAACACCGGCACTTCACAGCATGCTAGCATTAGCCAGCTAGCGTTTACTGACGTGCTTAACATTGTGCGTCTTAAAACACACAAACATCTGAAAATCGGGTCTGTTCCCCCCCGTTTCCAGTGGAACAACTGGGGACTGCCAAGAAAGGAGACGCTTTCAGATGCTTGTGTGTTTTCAGCCGCACAAAGTTAGGCACGTCATCAAGCTGGCTAATGCTAACCTGCTAACACGACTGCGCAGTCTGCCGGCTACAAACAAACGTGTATCGTTTTATTATAAAGTTCGGTCCTTCACCGCGGCGAATCGGTCGTTTTGATCCACTTCTTCCTTAGCATCACTTCAGTCTGGAATGAAAACTTGGCACTGGCGTTTATCCGATTTACAAAGTTTAACAGAGTAGTAGCTGACGGACTACTGTTAGCAGGTTAGCATTAGCCAGCTTGATGACGTGCCTAACTTTGTGCGGCTGAAAACACACAAGCATCTGAAAGTGTCTTCTTTCTTGGCAGTCCCCAGTTGTTCCACTGGAAACGGGGGGGTACAGACCCGATTTTTTAGATGTTTGTGTGTTTTAAGACGCACAATGTTAAGCACGTCGGTAAACGCTAGCTGGCTAATGCTAGCATGCCGGTGTTGTGCCCCACCGGCTGCAAACAAACATGCTACGTTGTTTTATTATAAAGTTCGGCCCTTCACTCTGGAGAATCGCTTTGATCCACTTCTTCCTTAGTATCACTTCAGTCTGGAATCCGTGAAAATTTCAGTAGGGTTGGCGTTTATTCACGTTATCTACGAAGTAAAGTAGGGACATTGAACTGGACCGGAAGTGGGCCGTCTAACTGTTTAAAACCGGAAGTTCGGAACACGGAAGCGTGATAATCCCCTATTAAGGTTTCTTTGATTACATACAAAATGACATGTAGGAGCTTGAAGTCGTCTGTGTGGCTGAAAAGGAAACATCTCAAAACATTTAGTCTAAATTGTTGGAAACAGATTAGAAAGTTCAACACATATTTAATTATATCAAAACTGTTAATTCTCGTTCAAATTCAATGGCTTATATGTAAAGGAATGATCCATGCTTAAATTCGCTATTAACTCTCAAAGACTTTTTCGCCTGATCAAATCAGGTTCTTTATCGAGCAGGCATCTTGGATATCCTATAGTGTGTAGTCCAATGTGTGATTAAATCGATTAAATGATCAATGAAAAGCAAGTTAAAAAGAATATAAAATTAAAAGGATTAAATCATGTCAAAAGAGGAATCAAGTTAAATGCATGTAAATCAGATTATATGGAATTTAACCACATTAATTCAAAGTAAAAGAATCCAAGTCAAATGTTTAATACAAGAAAGAGGAACACATTCTTGAAATTCTGATGTGAAGCTGAAGGAAAAGGGGAACCTGTGAGGAGGACGTTGCTTTGGTTCCACGGGTTTTCTGGAAAAGATAAGAAGTGTCAACTTTGATGGAGACCAGCTTTGGTGGGACAAAGAGGTCTCAGGTCGCTGAAGAGTCGAACAAGCACTTAGAGGAAAGTTCTGCCATTTGCGTGGTTTCTTCTTCGCATTTATGGGGAGCATCTGTGTGTCTGTTTATTCAGGAGTGGTCAGAGTCAGGGCAGATGTTCATCTTCGGGGGTAGAGGAGCTGTTTTAGGAGCTATAGTTTGATAAGACTGGTGCCTTTTTGCACAGCAGGGGTCGAAGGTCGGTTCCTCTCTTAAAAAGGAATGTCTGTGTGATGCAGGGAAAAAGGCCATTATTTTATTCAGGTTATGATTATTATTAATCCTGGAATGCAAGATCACAACATGAGTGTAAATGAAGCTGGGATTGAACAGAGTTTAAGTAAAGACTTAATCCTGATTCAGTTTGCTCAAAGGATTTTAAGCATTTTAAAACCATTCTTGTGTCATCTGGTAAAATGAAACTATAATCATGTTTGACCCTGACAGATGCAAACAGACACGGTTCAGGAAGAGGTGGAGCATTACTGGAAAACAAGCTTCTATTTCCTGGAAATTAAAGTGAAAGTAAGATCAGAGCTGTGCTGTCTGCAGCAGCTGCTTCTAACACAGATGCAGAAATAGTCTGAATTTCAAGTTTACGCCAAATCAAATTAAGGGAACATGTCAGGATTGTTTTATGTAAAAGCACTTTGTTCTTTAATGTCTGAAAAATGCTTTGGAAATGAAATTTTGTTTTGATTTGATTTGAAAATCACATGATCACCAGCGAGGCCTCGTCATGACGTCCATCAGACGTGTCCAGCTGCTTCATGAGGATTTGGAAAAGGCTTTTTTTTTCAAAGCGAACAACACCAGCAAGAACTCAGGAGGGTCCAGCATGGATAAGTGCTGGTCAGACTGCGGGGAGTCCAGGTGGACACGGGTGCTGCCACGCAGTGCTCAAGGAGTTTTTGTTCCCTTCCCCCCCTGCAGCAGACCTCATCCACCAAAACTAGGTGTTAGATTCACCGTCATAACATCAGCGCATGCAGCTTTCTCAGTGCTGAGTCATGAGGGAGCTGGATGACTCAGCTGACTCATTCTGATGAGCAGAGAAGTTAAAAAAAAGGTGAAAGTTTTGACCTTTTCGCACATTTCTGCAGAACCACATTTGAAGAAGATGAGTTATTTCTGATTTCCTGTCAGTTGATTCTCTTTCACAATAAGGGACATGCAGCCTTTGTTTAACCCTTTCACGTCAGACTCAGAAATTCTCCTTTCTGTGAACCCTTCATGTTTTGGGATGAGTCAGGTTTTATTGGTAAAGTAAACTTCAAATTTCTACTGCCTGCTTCTTCTCTCTGGGACTCTCCTCTCCTCTTTGCTGGTGCTGTTGGATTTGAGGGATTCTTTAGACCACGAACACATCGTGAGACCAGAAATCATGTTTGAGTGGAGGTGAAGGGAAACTGTAGAACTGGTTTAACTCTGGATGTCTGGATCTACTGTAGCTGCGCTACTTCTGGTGACCTGCTTCATAGGGGATTATCACGCTTACCGGAAGTTCCCGGATTTTGACACTTCCTCTTCCGGGCCATGTTAACGACAGCCGTTCCTGCTCTGTTATACTGTTTAAATCGGATAAACTCCAAACATATTTAAGTTTTCATTCTAGACTGAAGTGATACTGGATCAAAAGCTGGATCAAAGCGATCGATTTGCCGCGGTGAAGGGCCGAACTTTATAATAAAACACACGTTTGTTTGTCGCCGGTGGGGCACGACACCGGCACTTCACAGCATGCTAGCATTAGCCAGCTAGCGTTTAGTGACGTGCTTAACTTTGTGCGCCTTAAAACACACAAACATCTGAAAATCGGGTCTGTACCCCCCCGTTTCCAGTGGAACAACTGGGGACTGCCAAGAAAGGAGACGCTTTCAGATGATTGTGTGTTTTCAGCCGCACAAAGTTAGGCACGTTATCGAGCTGGCTAATGCTAACACGACTGCGCAGTCTGCCGGCCACAAACAAACGTGTGTCGCTTTATTATGAAGTTCGGTCCTTCACCGCGGCGAATCGGTCGTTTTAATCCACTTCTTCCTTAGTATCACTTCAGTTTGGAATGAAAACTTGGCATTGGCGTTTATCCGATTTACAAAGTTTAACAGAGTAGTAGCTGGCGGACTATTGTTAGCAGGTTAGCATTAGCCAGCTTGATGACGGGCCTAACTTTGTGCGGCTGAAAACACACAAGCATCTGAAAGCGTCTCCTTTTTTTGGCAGTCCCCAGTTGTTCCACTGGAAACGGGGGGGGTACAGACCCAGTTTTCAGACGCTTGTATGTTTTCACAAGCGAAAAGTTGGTAACGTCAGCTAACGCGAGCTTGCTAACGCTGCATCATTGAAGTGCCGACTACAGACATACGTGCAACCTTGTTTTATTTTAAATTTCGGTCCTTCACTCCGACAAATCGCTTTCATCCACTTCGTCCTTGGTGTCTTTTCAGTCGGGAATCCATGAAAACTTAGGTACGGCTGGCGTTGTTTATTAGATGTACACAGTGGAACAGAGCAGCAACATTGAGCCATTCCTGGCCCGGAAGAGGAAGCTTCAGATGTTTCAACTTCCGGAAACCGGAGCTGGAAGCGTGATAATCCCCTATTATGTCATCATCAGACTGAATGACCGTTAAAACACTTACCGCCTGCCTGACAACCAGACATCTGTTCACATCTGTTCATCAAACTGTTATTTGTGGAGTAAACACAAAAACAAAATCTCCAACTCCCACTGACACCCAGCCCAAAACAAACATCCAGAAAAAGTTTGGTTTTATAATCATAAAGTAAAAAACCCCAAAAAACATGAAAGCTGGATGCTGTAGAAATATAGAGATTTATGGATTTGTTGAAAAAGAGTGCAATGATTTGGAAATTATGATGTCTTTACCAATGTTTTGTATTGGTGAAACATTAGTTCAGAACCCGGATTAACTACTGCAAGAAGACCAGTTCAGCAGCTGGACTCTGGACTGCAAGAAGACCAGTTCAGTAGCTGGACTCTGGACTGCAGGCAGACCAGTTCAGTATCTGGACTCTGGACTGCAGGTAGACCGGTTTGGCATCCGGACTCTGAACTGCAGGACATGACAGACAACTGCTACATCATTTTTTCTGTTTGGGGATTGATCAAGTAATTTTCATTTGATTTTATTTCAAATTGTAAAACCAAAATCTCAAATAGAGAAAAAGGAATCATTTTCTCAGTATTTCATTCATTCAGCAGTTGAACTGCAGACGGAGACATAAGAGACGTTTTCCTACAGAGCCCAGTTTACTGGAAACTTTCTACCAAACTAAAGGAGTAAAAGTGAAAGTTCTGTTTTCTGTCAGTTGTTTATTCACAAACATTTCAGTTCACATCGGTTTTCAGTCACAGCTGGAACAGATCAGCCAGACATGGATTCACGGTTTCCTGAGTCTGTTTTATTGCTGTGATACAACAGGATTGTTATAAAAGTGAAGCAGAAAGATAAAAACTGAGTGCATCTCACGAGGATGGATGGACTTATTTCGTTTCTACTCTTTGAGTGAAGCTGCAAAGAAATCGTGCTCATTCTGCATCTGCTGGCGGAAGATCTGCTTGGCCCGTTCGATCTGCTCGGGGGTCTTCAGATTGTTGTTCAGCAGCTTCCTGTAGTGTTTTTCAGGGTTGCCGTGCATGTTGTTCCTCTTCCAGATGAAGTAGGCGTTGCCGTAGCTCATGCTGAACTGGTTGGCGAGCCACAACCAGAGTCTCTCACAGGGAAGCAGACTGACGGCGAAGAAGATGGGCTCTTCCTCCTTCATGACGCGTTTGTAATCAGAGAGGTACTTCTGCATGGCAGGGATGGGTTTGATGTCCGAGACGCCCTGTGGAGGAAACACAAATTACAGATGCAGATTACATCAGACTGGGATTAAAACACTCAGACTCGTGCAGCCGTCTGCTTTCTCACATTCAGGTTGAACTCCTTCAGCAGTGATTCAGCGAAGTTCTTGTAGCTTTCATATCGAGCCTTCATGAAGTCCCTGACGTCCTCGGGACTCTTCACTCTCTCTGACATCTCCTTCAACATGTCTGCAACCTTTAGCAGATAGTTGATGTCCTGGATCATGAAGGTGACGTAGTCGTCTGCCTGCAGGTCTCCGATCCGTACGTGCTGCAGAAACGGCAGCTTCAGGGTCTGCTGGGCGACGTCCTGGCTGTCCTTCCACAGTCTGTCGTAGACGTCCTGAGGCTCTGAGGAGGACAAAGTCCAGCATGGAGCACCAGAAAACATTGGTCAGTTTTTAAATTTAGCAAAAATAGGTGGAGGAGGAATGTTTCATGGTCTCCCTGAACTGAAGTTTCATGTGAAGGAATCTGAACTTACCCTGTTCTGCTGGTGATGAGTAATGTTGGCAGGTAGAGAAGCTGGTGCATCTTTCATCAACAACGTTGGTCACAGTTACTGTGGTGTAAAAAAACACAAACAGTGTTTACATTTTAAAACAGAATAGGACAGATCAGCCTGGAGGCTTCAGACAGATGGATACGATCACAAAGAACAGGACTGACATGGGCGGTACTACAAAGTCAAAGGCCCAATTCCAATTCCTATTTTCACCCTTACCCCTTCCCCTTGGCCCTGGGATTGAATTAATCCCCCAAGAAATGGGACAACCCCTCAAAATCCTCATGTGTCACCAATCGTCGTCCACGGCGCAGTAAACTGAAATCACAGTTGTTTCCGGAAGAATTCACAATGCCGTCTGCAGCAGCAGCAATCTCCATTTCCTGTGCCATTGGATTGTTTTTTAGGCTTTGAGCTGAAAAACTCAAAAATGATGTCTGATGTTAAACTTGGAGTTCTTAAGTTCATTTTCACGGTTCCCCCTCTTTTTTAGAAAATGTTTTCCAGGACATTTTCAGCACTTTTCCAGCTGCAGCAACAAAGCAAAGACAAACTGATGAAACTGCAACAAAACGGCAACAAAATTTTAAATCATTTTCCAGGTTTTCCAGGACGCGTGGGAACCCTGATCATACCAGATATTCATGGAAGTTGCATTTCTATGGGATTTTCTATCAATATTATCTTTAAGGAGGGGTTATTTTATGTCCAGTTTTATTTGTAAACCAATTTTTTTTTTAAATCAACTTGCCACTTTGGGAGTTATTTTATGTTCATGTGTCGTAAGAGATTGCTCCCTCTGTAGACTTTGCTGACGGAGTCACTTCAGCTCATTAAAGCACGACATTCATTATTTACATTGGTTATTTGGCTTCCCATTAGCTTCCACTAGGTGCTAGCTACTCATCCTGGAGTCCGCTCGTAAAACCATGACATGAATTACAAGTCAATGAACGTGTTTATGAGTTTTGTCCTTTTCAGGGTTTTATCAGACCAAGTTGCAGGTGAGGAGGGACGAACCCGGACAGGACCCCATTCCTGTCAGACCAACCCATGCACGCTCCGTCACACTCAGACCAAACTCAGAACCCCCAGTGGACCTACCATCATGGATGTCCTCGGCCTCTGTTAGGGAGCCGGAACACACCGGGAGAAGGCACACCATCAACCAACAGCTTCCCAACCAAAATCTGTTTCCTGTGGAGATCATCAGCTCTCATTAAAAAAAAGCATCAAGGGTAAAATGTCAGATTCACAAAGACAAAAGTTCATTCAACAAAGAAAGAATAAAATTCTGTTTTCTGTCTGCCACAGTGACTGCAGAGTCTACATATATATATATGTATAGGGATGCACCAATCCAGTTTTTTTCTGATCAAATACGATACCTGGGCTGAGCGCATCGACTGAACCTGATACTGATCCGATAATACTTTTGAATCAATGAACTGTACACCTTGACGTGAGTGAAGGCATCAGGCCTGACATCAACATTTAGCCTTGTTTAAAGAAAGGCAACAAATGATCACAGATATAAATGTACTTCATTTTATCTTTTAACAAATAGCAAAGTGAAGACTTATTATGATACTAATAAAAACAGAAATGAATGGATCAGAATGCTGGATCAGTTTTATTCATCCGATATCCAATCCGGGTATCGGATCGGTGCATCTCTGCATATGGGAGTAATAAAGTATTTTTCATTTCATTTAAAAAGTGAAAGTGAAAATGTTTTTTTTTACCAGACTCCATGATGAGCGTCTCGGCAGAGTTAGCATGTGGTTCAGTTGCTGCAGAGTCACACAGCCAGGCTGCAGGAAGCTTTTTTAAGCCACAAACCAGGGGAGGAGTTTGGCAGATTTACTCAACATCTGTTTTTCCTATAGACCAGGAGGTGTGGTCTTCTAACTGTATTCATGTATGGTGAAACATCTTCTGACTTTTATCTACTTACTTTGTGAAAGAACCACTTCATGTTTAGAACTAAACTGCTTTGTTAAGCTTCAGGTCCGTTCCTGTCTGTTCGTCCAGCAGCTTTCAATGTCAGCACATTGAAAGATAACAATCTGATTTCCTGTTATTTGATTCTTTTGCACAATGAGATATTGAAATATGCTCTTTTTTTTTTAAGTCACCACAAACCAACCGTCCGCCCTCTATCCTCTGACTCAGAAAATTTCCTTACCTGAGACTGGTTCAGTATCATGCTTCATTTAATGAAGTCAGGGGTAACTAATCCTCATTTGAGGAAACCATTTAAGAAAGAAGCAACAAAACTCAGGTGACTGAATGGAAGCAGGTGAACAACAAGGTACAGATGGTAAAACAGAGATGTGGAGGACAGATTCAAGGTAACTGAGGACATCCAGGGTCAAAGGCATGAACGAGGAAACTAAATGAAGAATAAAGGAAAGCAGAAAACTTTGATAACTCCAATCCAATCCAACTTTATTTATAGAGCACTTTAAAAACAACACAGTTGACCAAAGTGCTGCACGTAAACTATCAAATAACATAGAAATTACACAAATAATACAGAAAAGATAAACAATAAAAGCGATAAAAAACAGTAAAAAGTCAACTGTCAATCAGAGTAAAAACGCCAAAGAGAAGAAATGAGTTTTCAACAAAGTTTTAAAAGGACTTGAGGCAAGATTAAGAAACGAAACTCGCGACTGCCGCTTCAGGTAACTGCAGCCACGAGCCAAGCCGTCACGGAGCACAAACTGAAGCTATAATGTTGTTTACTCACCTTTTTCTTCGTAGTTCCACTTTTTGGTGTCTTTCAGTTGATCTGGATCGTTTGCTGACGGCAGAATAATCCATAACTATCGCTTACAGTGTTTGAATTTACCGCGACCGTCTTCTTCCTGCATCAAAACTGCGGATGTAGCGTCATTTAACGTCACGTCTGCAGGGCAGCGCGGGAAATTCGGACACCGAATTGCAGCTTTATGCAGCACGCAGCCTGTTCAAGGCAACGGAGACAAACGTGGTGGAAACATTATTTTTGGTATTTAGCGCTTCTTTACCCATTAGTACTAAAAAAAATGGACATGCATGTTTGTTTTTTTTTAAGCTAAAGTCAGTGCTGCCTGACCCTAAAAAACCTTAAAGCTAAAGGGTTTATTTGAACTCGGAAGTCAGAAATTCCCAGTTCCGAGTAGGAAGTTTCAACTGGAACGGCCCCCGCAGTCGGATTTCCCACAAGGAAAGTCGGACAACTCTCGCAGCTCCGAGTTCAGATTTAAAGATGGCCGCACCCAGTGTTAGCAGTTTTAGAAGCTGCTGTAATGTTACATTTATTTACGCTTCTTACTTATATTTTGTTGCATAAATCAGTCGTGCACGTAGTATTGGTTTATATAGATGTAGGGGGAAGCTGCTGTTGTATAATTCACATTTTTCATGTCGTATATGTGAACTACAACGCCAGCTGTGCCAACAACGGCTAATAACAATAGCCTTAGCAAACACGTTGTTTTGCTAGGCTGCTAACTGGTTTTCTGACCAGTGAACTGGAACGCAAGTTGGTCGGGTGTGACGTCACCCCCCAGTTCCCACTTCCCAGTTCCGAGGTAAATGGAACGCAGCATTAGGGCTTAGGGATAGGGGAAAGGGTTAAAATAAACATCTGTAAACGGTAATATGGGTGGAGACGGACGTCTGACCCCGCCCAATATCCGTCTCCACTTCGTCCCGCAAGCCGCAGGCAGGACCTTTTCAAATCTGTAAGAGGAAAGTTTTTTTCGCGGCCCTCTAGGTGGCGCTTGAGGCCCGAGCTTGGGCCCCGGCCCCATGGTTAAGAATCACTAAATCGAAAAATAGAAGATAAAATTGACAAAAGTAATAATAAACAAACTTTCTATGAAAATCATGACGTAGATTTTGAATTGTGGTTTAAAAGAAATATTAAAAACAAACAAAAAAATAAAACAAGTAAACAAGCATGATGGGGCTCCGAAGCTAAAATTTTTTGACAATCACTGCAATCAGGTGTTTTCTGCAACGTCCAATCAGACGTCTGCACCTGTTGACAGGTATGTTGGTCCATGTTCATGGGAAAGGTCCTCTTATGTGTCTGGGACAGTTTTGTTTGTTTTAAATTATTATTATTATTATAAAAACTGGAGCAGGAGATGGACAGACGGATCGGTGCGGCGTCTGCAGTGATGAAGACTCTGCATCGGTCTGTCGTGGTGAAGAAGGAGCTGAAGAAGGAGAAGCTCTGGATTTACCGTCCATCCTCGTTCCTACCCTCACCTATGGCCATGAGCTGTGGGTCATGACCGAAAGAACGCGATCGCGGGTACAAGCGGCTGAAATGAGTTTCCTCTGCAGGGTGGCCGGGCTCTCCCTTAGAGAAAGGGGGAGGAGCTCGGTCATCCGGGAGGGACTCAAAGTAGAGCTGCTGCTCCTCCGTGTAGAGAGGAGCCAGATGAGGAGGCTCGGGCATCTGGTCAGGATGCCTCCTGGACGCCTCCCTGGTGATCCAGGCACGTCCCACCGGGACCAGACCCCGGGGGAGACCCAGGACACGCTGGAGGGACTACGTCTCCCGGCTGGCCTGGGAACGCCTCGGGATCCCCCCGGATGAGCTGGCGGCTGTGGCCGGGGAGAGGGAAGTCTGGGCTTCCCTGCTTAGGCAGCTGCCCCCACGACCCGATCCCGGATAAGCGGAAGAAGACGGTACGGTAAATTATTATTTCTAACCACAATTCAAAAACCACGATTTTTTTCACTAAATTAGAATTTTTAAATTTTTTATTAGTTTCATGTTGTTTTAATTACTTTTGTGAATTCAGCTTTTTCTTGAATTGGAGGGTATAAATAATCTGGAGGACGACTGTATGTTTCGGTTTCCCTCACTGGTGGCTGGGAAACAGACTCACTTGTGTTGAAGTCATTTGTTGCCTTTTGGCTTGTTAGTTTAGTTTGTTGCTTATTTCATATTTGCTCACATGAACCTGTCACAGGAGCCCTTTTTGTTTTCCTTGTGGTTTCTTTTGGTTTATTCCTTTTATCTGAGACTAGTTATGTCTTAAGATGAATTTGTGCATTTTTTTGTGAGGTCTTTACAAAGTAGTAAGTAACCTGTTTTTAACATGTCAGGGTTGTTTAATGTACAAGTACGTTGTGTTACTTCTTGTATGAAAAGTAATTTTAAATATCATTTGATTTGATTTTTAATTTGAAAGTCACACGACCACCAGCGAGGCCTCGTTATGAGGTGCAGACGTGCATCAGACACATGTCCAGATGTCAAACGCCTTTCATCACGTTTATGAATGCACAGTACCGGTTCACCCAATACGCACACTACGCACGTTGCGTAGGGCCCCGCAAACTCATAAAGGCCCCGTGAAGGGATTTAAAAAAAAACCAAAAATGTGACGACGTCACTGCCCGGTCGCGCATGTGTCCCGCATTTCCAGCACATCAGGCTGGAGAGAAGAAGTGAGAGATGAAGCGGAGTTAAAGGATACGAGAAAATGAGAAGAACATAAGAATGAACCGCAAGAACAGCAGTCAGGTAACTGCCTGCTCTCGGTGGGAGAATGGGAGGCACTCGTACAAGTTTGACTTAAATTAAGGGGGGGGGGGCTGCGCTAACCTGCTAACACGACTGCGCAGTCCGCCGGCCACAAACGTGTGTCGTTTTATTATAAAGTTCGGTCCTTCACCGCAGCGAATCGGTCGTTTTGATCCACTTCTTCCTCAGCATCACTTCAGTCTGGAATGAAAACTTGGCATTGGCGTTTATCCGATTTACAAAGTTTAACAGAGTAGTAGCTGGCGGACTACTGTTAGCAGGTTAGCATTAGCCAGCTTGATGACTTTGTGCGGCTGAAAACACACAAGCATCTGAAAGCGTCTCCTTTCTTGGCAGTCCCCAGTTGTTCCACTGGAAACGGGGGGTACAGACCCGATTTTCAGATGTTTGTGTGTTTTAAGACGCACAATGTTAAGCACGTCAGTAAACGTTAGCTGGCTAATGCTAGCATGCTGTGAAGTGCCGGTGTTGTGCCCCACCGGCGACAAACAAACGTGTGTTTTATTCTAAAGTTCGGCCCTTCACCGCGGCAAATCGATCGCTTTGATCCACTTCTTCCTTAGTATCACTTCAGTCTAGAATGAAAACTTAAGTATGTTTGGAGTTTATCCGATTTAAACAGTATAACAGAGCAGGAACGGCTGTCGTTAACATGGCCCGGAAGAGGAAGTGTCCAAATACCGGGAACTTCCGGTAAGCGTGATAATCCCCTATTAGGTGCAGGTGAGTTCCCTCTATAAAGTTTACAGCCCACATTCCACAACATTGCCACTTGGTGGACACATAGAATATTTATCACAAAGTGGCTCCTACACACAGTAATCTGACAGATTAAAGTGACGTCACTGTCTCTGTCACTTCACGCTGGGAACAGAAATGTTGCAGGTCCATGCGTGGTTTGACCTTTTGGCAAATATCTGTGCAACCACATTTGAAACTGATGAGTCATTTCTGATTTCCTGTCAGTTGATTCTCTTTCACAATAAAGGACATACAGCCTTTGTTTAACCCTTTCACGTCAGACTCAGAACTCTGTGAACCCTGATCTGCATCTTTCAGGATGAGTCGGGTTTTACTGGTAAAGCGATGAGTCAGATTTCTACTGCCTGCTTCTTCTCTCTAGGACTCTCCTTTCCTCTGTGCTGTTGGATTTGAGGAAATCTTTATTTAGACTCAGTTTAGACCAGGAACACATTGTAAGACCAGATATTTAAAAAAGTGCTTCACAGTCCTGCTCAGCATGAGGGTGAGTAGAAAATGAACGCACATCATTCTGTGGGTGTACTATTCCTTTAAAGGAGTCATCACCCGTAAATCCCACTTTCTCACGTTAAAACATGTACTGGAACAGGACCTCAGTTATAACGTGCCAGAAAGTCCGGAGAGCGAAAGTAGCTTCGTCTTTGAGTGCGGGCGCTCTCTTCCAGCCAGAATCAGCCACAAGCACACGCGCTCTCGACAGTACGCGGTTTGCATTTCTTTCTCCGAATGACGTGAACTCGAGAGGCTGCTAGCTGCTAAGCTAGCCTCTTTAGCACCACCTGAAAGCAGCTGATTACCTGCCGCAGAGTAGTTATGACCAGCTTTGTCAGAAAGGTCGCCGACGACAAGGAGGGGAGGGGGGGGGGGAGTATTGCCGTGCTGAGTTGCCTCGGCAGAAATTCATCAGTTTTTAGTGTAACAGGAGGGACAGCTTTACCAGGGAGCAGTGGATTATCTTTATCAGTGAGGATGTGCAGTCGGTAAGTGTTGCTGCTGTGTAACTTATTATCTTTTGTGTCAGAGACCAGTAAACGGTGGTAGAAGAGCGGACAAGCTGCTAATGTAGCTACAGAAGCTAACAGTGTTTGGTTAACTTCACGTCAGACGTCCGCTCCTTATATCCATCAGAGTCCAGCCCTTTTACTCCGGATCCTCTCCATCAGCCGCACCGTTACGTTTTTATCACGTTTTTCTCTGCTGGGACATCATTTCCTTCACCTGCTCTGTCCTGATAAAACTTTGTTTTGGCTTTGACGTTTGCCTCGTGAACGCGCTTACAGACAGGTCTAACTCTCGTACGTATTCTTGTGACAAACAAAAGTTGGAGATAAAAAGAGGTTAAAATGAGCTCATTAAATTTTCCTCCCACCCAACTAGAATTTAAAATTCATTTAAACATAGTTTAAGAAGGATTGTGTATGTAAAACAGCAGGTTATGACACCTTTAAGTTTCAGGTTGTTTTTGGTTGACCTCCAGCAAAACCTCCTTTTCTGTTTTTAATCTTGGTTAATGAATTATGTAAACTACCAGTCCATCTGTTGTCCTGGTGCTTTTATGAACCTGTATTTTTACTTACTTGGGTGAAATTCCCCAGTTGGCATTGTTGGATTTTAGCAAAGTTTTTAGTGCCTTTTCCCTCACCCATTTCCCCCTCTCGCCACATCTTGGCGTTGTCGGCAGGATTCATGTGACGCTGGTAAACAGACCAAGGATTCAAAGTTGGTGGCACCCTGCATGGAGCACGAGGACGTGCTTGTGGAAAGATGTGGGGTCGCCACTATGTATCTGATTGATCACATGCCCGGGCTACTTGGCCTCGCAGATGCCCCTTTGGCTGACTGGTAAGCGGACGTGACTCTCACCCAGGAGTCTTTGGGGTCGAATCCCGCCCGGGCCCTCCGTTGCAAACCTTGCCACACACAGTTTTCTGTTAGTTGTGTTTTATTCACAAACATTTCAGTTCATATCAGTTCATTTCAGTCACAGCTGGAACAGATCAGTCAGAGATGGAGGCATGTTTTCCTGAGTCTGTTTTATTGCTGTGATACAACAGGATTGTTATCAAAGAGTGAAGCAGAAAGATAAAAACTGAGAGCATCAAATGAGAAACAGGGTGAATTCTAATTCCAGTCTTAACCCTCAATGTCAAAAATGCGCACTCCCAAGTGCTGTCCCGAGTCACAGAACGTTAAGTTGAGGCAAGTTTGAGGCTGAATATCCTCAATCCTGAGATTCTTCAACACCACCTTGTGAGTAAGGATTACCCAGAATGCAGCAGCAAAGAAGGCGAGCTACAAATCTTAAAGGTACAGTATGTAAAAAATTAAAGGTCAATGGCAAAAAAATGTGATATATAGTTTAAAACTGTGTTTCAATTGGTGTGCAATCACTGCACTAGAATAGCTGTTATGCGTTTATTTCCTTAGAATAAGTTATTTATATCTACTTGCTGCTGGTGCGCATACATGGAGGCTGCCATATTTGTTCCACCATTTTTACTACGGTGTCCCTGAGTGGAAAAAAACAATGTGTGTGAAGTGAGAACTCTGAACTTTCAAACTACTGAACCAGCTTTGTTTAATGGGAGTTAGAGACTATTTGGGATAAGTAATGCCTTAAAAGACATTAAAAGTAGTTCCTCATAGTCATAGCTACACCTGAGACCACTGGATCCACTCACACATGAAAACATCTTTATGTCTTGGAGAATTTTGGCCACTAACGGCCACCGTACACTCAAAACAATGCTGGAATATGAAGTCATTTGAAGGAAAACATCTTTTCTTTCAAATACCCATCCTTACCACTAGATGTCAGTAATTCTTACACACTGTACCTTTAAGTATTCTCTTTGTTAATGGAGATATAAATATCAGGAAAACCATTGTATCATCTTAGTTTAGGCCCACGTTATGGATTAGTTACCTCATTGTTGCATAATATTTATTTTTATTTTACGATCTTTTGTCAATAGCGGCCGGTGCGGTCAAGCCATGTTGCTATCGTTTAAGTACGTTAATGTTACAAAGTGGTCACTTTTCTCTGTGCTAATGTCATTGTTTTAGCAAGATAACAGCCCGTATAACGTGCTTGTGCTGATAACGATATAAGATGACCGGGCAGATATCATCTCTCATGATAGTTCTAGCTGGTGTTTACCTTTAAATAAGCCGCATTATGCGGTGACAGCTGCATACGTCCATGGATGTGTTATTTAAACAGACTACTGATGAAACAGGCAGGGTAACAGTGCAGATAAATGTAAATAAAGTTAATTCTTCTTCTTAATTGACAGACTGGGCACCGCTTTGGCGTAATGCTGCCCCCCACAGTTTGAAGACGTATCTGCTTTTAAGGGATGTCCCATTTCTAAGTCACAGAATAGCCCTGAACACTTGGTTTTGAGGGCTGCTAAGATTGAGGGTTAGACAGGAATTGGCCCTTATTTCGTTTCTACTCTTTGAGTGAAGCTGCAAAGAAATCGTGCTCATTCTGCATCTGCTGGCGGAAGATCTGCTTGGCCCGTTCGATCTGCTCGGGGGTCTTCAGATTGTCGTGCAGCAGCTTCCTGTAGTGTTTTTCAGGGTTGCCGTGCATGTTGTTCCTCTTCCAGATGAAGTAGGCGTTGCCGTAGCTCATGCTGAACTGGTTGGCGAGCCACAACCAGAGTCTCTCACAGGGAAGCAGACTGACGGCGAAGAAGATGGGATCTTCCTCCTCCATGATGCGTTTGAAGTCAGAGAGGTACTTCTGCATGGCAGGGATGGGTTTGATGTCCGAGACGCCCTGTGGAGGAAACACAAATTACAGATGCAGATTACATCCGACTGGGATTAAATGCTCAAACTCGTGCAGCCGTCTGCTTTCTCACATTCAGGTTAAACTCCTTCAGCAGTGATTCAGCGAAGTTCTTGTAGCTTTCAGATCGAGCCTTCATGAAGTCCCTGACGTCCTCGGGACTCTTCACTCTCTCCGACATCTTCCTCAACATGTCTGCAACCTCCATCAGATAGTTGATGTCCTGGATCATGAAGGCGACGTAGTCGTCTGCCTGCAGGTCTCCGATCCGTACGTGCTGCAGAAACGGCAGCTTCAGGATCTGCTGGGCGACGTCCCGGCTGTCCGTCCACAGGCTGTCGAAGACGTCCGGAGGCTCTGAGGAGGACAAAGTCCAGCATGATCAACCTCCACCTGCTAGCTTCGTCACTGTTATGCTTCTTTATCAGGAACTTTCTCAACATCTGCAGTTGTGTTTCATGGAAGAATGTGATTTGGAGATTTTACTTGCTGTTTGAATCCATTACTTTAAAGACACACAACGTAACTTTTAGACCTTAAAAATCTGCGTTTCTGACTCGTTTTGATGTCACACCAACATTCATTTTGTGCATTTTCGAGCTGTCAGTGCCCAGAGGCGTCCCGGGGCTCAGAAACAGCACTATGTAAGATTCCCATCCGGGACGCGACTGTGACGTTGCAGCCGACTATTGGCTGCAGCACCGCGTCACTCACTAGCAACCGGATGCAAACCAGGGATCAACATCACGGGTGTTTTGAATGCGCATCATGTCGAATTCAGTAAAGAAACGCAAGGAAACATCACCGGAGGAAGAGAGGAAAAGAAACAGAGGAAGGGACAGAACAAGAGTCAAGATAAGACTGTCTTTTACTGGCTGGAGTGAGCTTACAGTACAGGTACGAACAAGATGGATGCTAGTTTAGCCGCCGATAGGGGGCGCGTCACTGAGAAAACTGCTAAAAGTTCCGTTGTGTGTCTTTAAGTTACACATTAATCTGATATTGTGTCTCATCTTGTATATCTGAAATTTGCTAATAAACTACTGGAGCTCTGCAGAAGATTCCTGGAAAATGGCACATGTTCTGTGATTGTGGCTTAAAACTTCATAATCACAATTTAAAGACCACTGAGAGGGTTTTAACGTAACTAAAAGAAGGACTGGAGTGAGTCTTTAAAGTAACCTAACTGCGTCTTACTGTCATTTCACGTTGGGAACGGAAATGCATTAAGTTGCAGGCCCATGCGTGTATTAAGCTTTTGGGAAATTTCAAACACGTTTGAAGTTGATGAGTGATTTCTGATTTCCTGTCAGCCAATAAGGGGCCTTTCTTTAACCCTTTCACGTCAGACTCAGAAGATGTCCTTCAACACCCTGACTTCCATGTGAGCGTCAGCCTCCTGAGGCATCAACCAGTCGGTTCGTGCTCACGCTAACTGGGAGGAACGCACCTTTCTGGAAGTGTGGCTGGCGTGGGAGGCCGGAGCATGCTGACAGAAGACACACGGCCAAGCAGGACGCCTCCAACCAAAACCTGTTACCTGTCACATGGAGAAATAAAGATTATTAAAGCTGTGTGTCTTAATTTGATCAAATCAGAAAAACTGAAGTAGAAATAACCCAAGATATAAATAAATAGATAAACATGATATAAGTCATCGTGGTGGTTAAATACTTCTGAGTTTATTCCAGCTTATTGTCACAAAAACATCCTTATGTTGAGAAAATGACGCGTTTCATTAATCTTTTATTTTTTCCAAGCGTTCTTTCAGGATTCTTGTAACAACTCCCAAATCAGAGTAATGGCGCCATCTTTAAAACCTCCACGGGAAACAACTGATGCTCGGGGTCCAGCATCTCCACCCTAATCCACCAGGATTAATCCAGGTGGATTGTTTCCTGATCTGCTCAGATATTTAGCATTTCAAACCAGATTTTGTTCTGAAGATTTAAACCCATATCTGTGAATCCAATCCTGCCTTTGACACAGATTTTTTGCTCTTATGGGATCAAAATTTTGGACTCAAATCTGGATCATTCTGGTCCTGAAAACAGGGATTAAAATAAACCCACCTCAAAGGGGGTTTTGAGGAGGATCCTGAGGTGTAAAAACGAGGTTGACAGCTGCAATCACAGCAACACATATTTACTCTGAATCTTCTAAGTAAATAAACTCTACCGAGTAGATAATATTATCACACAATATTTTTTTTTTTAAAGATGAAATATTTCATACATCATAGGACAGAACCAGATTTACTCCAAACATACAACACAGGTTCTAATTTTGATTAAGGAAATTATCTTTGCCTGAAAATGCTTTTTTAAAAACTTATTTACACTGTGAAACTGAGGTTTTTATGTAAGAATTACTGACATCTAGTGGTGAAGATGGGTATTTGAAAGAAAAGATGTTTTCTTTCAAAAAATCGATTGTACTACGAGTTGAGTAACTACTTTTTATGTCATTCCTGATCCCAAACAGTCTCTAACTCGCATTAAACAAAGCTGCTACAGCAGTTTTAAAGTTCAGACGGTTCTCACTTCACTCACATTGTTTTGTCTATTCAGAGACACCGTAGTAAAAATGGTGGAACAAATATGGCAGCCTCCATATGTGCACCCCCAGCAAGTAGATATAAATGACTCAATCTAAGAAAAATGAACATATAACAGCTGTTCTAGTGAAATAATTACACATTAATAGAAACACAGTTTTGAATGATATATTATGTTCTTTGATTTTGTTACGTACTGTACCTTTAGGAACTTGTTTGAGACAATCATTTAAAGAAATCTTATTAAGAAAACTTCATTTGTTCTATTAGCGGATTTTTATTTTTTCTTATTACGAGCAAAATAGTTAAAAAAAACTTATTTCAACAGTGGCAAAGTTTTTTTTTTTGCTTGTAATAAGCAAAAACTAATCTGCCAATAGAGGAAGTAAAATTTTCTTGATAAGATTTCTTGAAATAAGATGCATTTGTCTTAAAACAAGTTCCTCTATCTCACTGAAATGTTTCTCTTGAGGTAATTTTTGTCTTATTTTGAGTGTGATAAGATATTTTGACTAAAAATTAGAAAAATATACTTGGTGAGATTTCAGTTTTTGTTGTGATTTTATCTTCCGGCGATCTCACTGTCCACCAATTAAGACTTTATTTGTCATTTTCATCCATAATTTGACTCTCCTTATCAAGAAGTATCCTGTTTACAACATTTTTTAAATTATTCTGAGTATTTTTTCATACATTTGCTCCCAAAATTTTTTTTTTTTTTACTATCTCTGTTTATCTGGATTATGGAGGATAAATGGGGTTCATTTAACTTCCTTATTTATGGAGATTCTGACTAGAATGTTTATCATAAAAATAAAGTTAGGCTGTTACTGCTGCTAGTTGGAACATGGAATATTTTTGACATGTGGTTAAAATTAGGTGTAGGACTCTATTTAAAACATTTACTTATTCAAAGTTTGGTAGTAAACCTGGCAAATGTTGCTTCTTATGCAAACTGCAATTGAATGCGTAAAAATTGTTTTAGGCCTTAGTTTTGTCATAATTAATTAATTATTCGCAATCAATGCATTATAGTCTCCCCCCTAGTTAAAATATAAATATATTAATGAAATTTTAGGGGTGTTGGGATTCAATTTAAGGGTCAGCACCCCTAAAAATGGCTAAAATCACCTATGATTAAAACTTTTCTATCAATGGAGGAAAAACACATTTTGAATCATAACATCGTGTAGAAATTATAATTAATAATATATAATAATATAAATAAGTTGAAACTGACAAAAATAACAATAAATAAAAATTTGATGAAAATCATGACATTGATTTTGAATTGTGGTTTGAAAGAAATATAAAAAACAAACAAATAAAAAATAAAACAAGTTGACAAGCAATTAAAAAAGACCTGTTGACAGGTATGTTGGTCCATTGGATAGTTTTGTTTGTTTATTTTTTTTAGTTATTATTTCCAACCAGAATTCAAAAGCAATAATTTATTTCACTAAAGTATAATTTTGTAAATTTTTATTTATTATTCGTTTCTTTAGTTTCTTGCTATTTGAATTAATAAAGTGAATTTAGCCTTTTCTTTAACTAGATGGCGACGATAATCTGCAGTCAGATCAATGCAGAACATCAGCTTTACTTAAATATCCAGAATAAAGGTGATGCAGAGTAAAAAGCAGAAAGTTACCAGCCTCCATCTTCATGCAGGACGTCTGCGGGCAGCGTGGGTGGTGGCGAGGATGGAGCAGATGCAGCAGATGCAGGCTGGCCTTCTTTTATGGAGGTCCTTTCTGGTGTCAGGTGGGGCAGCTTTCATTTTTACGTGACCCAACGATGGAAAGTAAAAATAACACGAGATGTTCCGATAACATGACTCATCAGAAACT
Organism: Atherinomorus stipes; assembly: GCA_023101725.1. Taxonomy (NCBI): domain Eukaryota; kingdom Metazoa; phylum Chordata; class Actinopteri; order Atheriniformes; family Atherinidae; genus Atherinomorus; species Atherinomorus stipes. Next base: position 40,752 of record JALJCO010003432.1, read on the forward strand.
TCCCAGAACTGTAGCATGATGTCATCGTCAGGAGGTGGCTGCTTCCACCTTCTCCTCGTCTCCAGGTGAGTCTCCAGCTCGGGGATGCTCGGGTCTGGTTGGATGCTGGTGGGGATGGGGGCGGAGCCTGAAGGGGTCCTCACCTCAGCGTTACCTGTGGGGGGGGGTGATGATGAGGATGTTCAGGTGTCCAGTCAGGATCTGTGACACCATTAACTGGTTGAGAGGACGAACCAGTAAGACATGATTCATCCGTCCGCGTTTAACAGAAAGAGGAATCAGGCCGGAACTGGTCGTCATGGAGACGCTGATGCATTCAGCTGCTTGGTAAATCTGCCCGTGCTTCAATGACTCATTTGGGGTTTTACAGACTTTCCTCTGCTCTAAAACCAGTTCAACAACATCCAGTCTCCCAGTAAGACCAGTAGAAACTACTGGAGTTCATTTCCAGTAGACTGGATCACTGAACTGGGCTTCCCAGCAGGACCAGTGAATGTCTGCAGGTCATCCAGATGCTGCTGCTGGAGTTTGACCAGAACAAAGACACCTGAACGCATCACACCAGTTTAACATCTACACTGGTTTCCAGTTCATACTGGTTTCCAATTCATACATGTGTCTAGTTCATACTGGTTTCCAGTTCATACTGGTTTCCAATTCATACTGGTTTCTAGTCCATACTGGTTTCTACTGGCTTCTGGTTCATATTGGTTTCCAGTTCATACAGGTTTCTAGGTCATACTGGATTCCAATTCATACTGGTTTATACTGGTGTCTGGTTCATATTGGTTTCCAGTTCATAATGGTTTATACTGGTTTCTTTTACATTAAGGTTTCCAGTTCATACTGGTTTGGATCTCTTGGACATACTTTATTCATCCCAATTAGGAGATTCATTCTCTTGCTCAAGGGTCCGCAGCGGTTCACTTGAGTGCCGTGTCAGGGACTCGAACTCAGGTCTGCCGCGGCAAAGCCCGTAACATTAACCACTACGCTATCCACACCCTGTAGTGTTTTCTAGTTCATACTGGTTTCCAACTCATACTGGTTTCCAGTTTATACTGGTTTCTGATTCATACTGGTTTCCAATTCATACTGGTTTCCAGTTTATACTGGTTTCTGATTCATACTGGTTTCCAGTTTACACTGGTTTCCAGTTCATACTGGTTTCCAACTCATACTGGTTTCTAGTTTATACTGGTTTCTGATTCATACTGGTTTCAAATTCATATTGGTTTTAGTTCATACTGGTTTCCAATTCATGCTGGTTTTTAGTTCATACTGGTTTCTGGTTCATACTGGTTTTGTGTTCATACTGGTGTCTAGTTTATACTGGTTTCCAATTCATACTGGTTTCCAGTTCATACTAGTTTCTAGTTCATACTGGTTTCCAGTTCATACTGGTTTCTAGTTCTAGTTCAAACTGGTTTCCAGTTCCGAGTTCTAGTTCATACTGGTTTCCAATTCATGCTGGTTTTTAGTTCATACTGGTTTCTGGTTCATACTGGTTTCGTGTTCATACTGGTGTCTAGTTTATACTGGTTTCGAATTCATACTGGTTTCCAGTTCATACTAGTTTCTAGTTCATACTGGTTTCCAGTTCATACAGGTTTCTAGTTCTAGTTCATACTGATTTCCAACTCATACTGGTTTCTAGTTTATACTGGTTTCTGATTCATACTGGTTTCCAATTCATATTGGTTTTAGTTCATACTGGTTTCCAATTCATGCTGGTTTTTAGTTCATACTGGTTTCTGGTTCATACTGGTTTCGTGTTCATACTGGTGTCTAGTTTATACTGGTTTCCAATTCATACTGGTTTCCAGTTTATACTGGTTTCTGATTCATACTGGTTTCCAATTCATATTAGTTTTAGTTCATACTGGTTTTTAACTCATACTGGTTTTTAGTTCATACTGGTTTCTGGTTCATACTGGTTTCCAGTTAATACTGGTGTCTAGTTCATACTGGTTTCCAATTCATACTGGTTTCTTGTTTATACTGGTTTCCAGTTCATACTAGTTTCTAGTTCATACTGGTTTCCAGTTCATACGGGTTTCTAGTTTATACTGGTTTCTGATTCATACTGGTTTCCAATTCATATTGGTTTTAGTTCATACTGGTTTCCAATTCATGCTGGTTTTTAGTTCATACTGGTTTCTGGTTCATACTGGTTTCGTGTTCATACTGGTGTCTAGTTTATACTGGTTTCCAATTCATACTGGTTTCCAGTTTATACTGGTTTCTGATTCATACTGGTTTCCAATTCATATTAGTTTTAGTTCATACTGGTTTTTAACTCATACTGGTTTTTAGTTCATACTGGTTTCCAGTTAATACTGGTGTCTAGTTCATACTGGTTTCCAATTCATACTGGTTTCTTGTTTATACTGGTTTCCAGTTCATACTAGTTTCTAGTTCTAGTTCACATTGGTTTCCAGTTCATACTAGTTTCTAGTTCTAGTTCACATTGGTTTCCAGTTCATACTGGTTTCTAGTTCTAGTTCATACTGGTTTACAATTCATACTGATTTGTACTTTATACTGGTTTCTAGTTCATACTGGTTCTCAGTCAGTCAGAGCATACATTGTTAAATCCTACTGATGGTCTACAAACATCTGAATCCATCTGTGATGTTCAGAGTCTAAACCCAGCAGGACTCTGAGATCCAACAACTCAGGTCAGCCAGTCTAGACCAGAATCCAGAGTCCAGACCAGAATCCAGAGTCCAGACCAGAATCCAGAGTCTAGACCAGAATCCAGAGTCCAGACCAGAATCCAGAGTCCAGACCAGAATCCAGAGTCCAGACAAGAGTCCAGAGTCTAGACCAGAATCCAGAGTCCAGACCAGAATCCAGAGTCTAGACCAGAATCCAGAGTCCAGACCAGAATCCAGAGTCCAGACCAGAATCCAGAGTCCAGACCAGAATCCAGAGTCCAGACAAGAGTCCAGACAAGAGTCCAGACAAGAGTCCAGACCGGGTCCAGGCTGGAGATGAGACGTTCAGAGTCCTGCAGTTTTTTTTATCTTCATAAATAATCAAACTGATTTTAGATTTTTGTTCTTTGCATGTTTTCTAAAACCATGAAGTTATTTTTCTGTTTGTGGTTCTGATGGAACGTGGAGATGAAACCGGCTCTGCTGATGAGACCTGACCAGAGCTTCGTCTCCTTCAGGACCGGATCTGGATGTCTGGTTTTTCTGAGCAGAATTAAAGTTATTAAACACTTTCACAGATAAAAAATCCCGTTGAAGACGAACTTCAGCAGAAAAACCTCTTCTGAGCCTGAAATGGCTGCATTTGTAAAGAAACCCCGAAGCTGGTGTGAGGAGAAACGAGGCGTCCTCCATGGTTATTGTTGCTGTTTGTCTCTGACGTCCATGATGAAGACGCCGGGTGACATACCCGCAGGAAGGACGGAGGTCACAAATAAATCTGGAAAGTTATAAATTTAGACATGATTTACAGTTGCAGAGAAACGGAGGAGATGAGCTCAACTCTGGTATTTCCAAAACTCGTTACCACGGTAACTGACTGATGTCTCAGTGAACCATCACACTCCTCACGTGGAGTTTTAATACATTTGGATGTGGAGACACGTTACATGTCCCGAAGTTTGTTCCTGTCCCGATGCATGAACCACATTCTGACCCGCCCTCACCAAAAAGTACTATATGCAAGTACGCTTTAAGTATACTCATTTTAAACTTTAAATAAGACAGTATACTTTCAGCTTACTATATATACTTATCAGAAATACACTTAACAAAGTTTACTTGGCATTTAGATATACAAGAAGTTTAACATATTTAGCCTATACTTATATTTAAACTTTTGAACAATATACTTTAATAGTTGTACATTCATAGTACATTTTCAATCATACTAAGAGTTTAAATGTTACTGGACCATTTGGTGGAGTCAAATAAAAAAACCCGAATCTATTTTGACATAAAGTTTGTAATATTTATTTTTACTCAGCATTAAAAGTGGAGTAGAAGTATAATAAGGCAGTTTTCAGTATATTAGAAATGTATTTTTAAACACTAAACAGTGTACTATAAGTGTATTACCAGTAAACTCAGCAAACCTAAAAGGTTACTTTCTGTATACTTAAAAGTCTACTTTCTTAAAACAAAGGGGGGTTGAGGAGTTTACTGCTAGAAAACTAACAGTATATATAGAAGAATACTTTTAGTATACTTTAAAAGTGTACTTTGTAAGAGTAAAAGTAAGCTTAAAGTTTTCGTACGAGTAAACTAACAGTATACCTAGAAGTATACTTTCAGTATACTTCAAAGTACTTTCTAAAAATAAAAGTAAGCTTGAAGTTTTAATACAAGTACACTCACAGTTGATTACTTTAAGTGTACTTAAAAGAATACTTTTAAATGCTTAAATTGGGCCAATATAGTCCCAAGAAGTACTCTTGTTAGTATACTGGTGGTACACTGATAGCAGTGTACTTGGCATATAAAAGTACTCTTGAGGGATATACTTTAGTATACTTGAGTATACTTACCGTAATGACTTGTACTTAAGGAATACTTCTTTTTGGTAAGGGCAAACACGTTGAAGCTTCACTCCAAGGACATCCAGAGACATCTAGAGACATTCAGGGATATTTAGAGACATCCAGAGACATCTGGAGACATTCAGGGATATTTAGAGACATCCATGGACATCTGGAGACATCTAGGGATATCTAGGGGACATCTGAGGACATTTAGAGACATCCAGGGACATCTGGAAATATCCAGGGACACCAGACCCAAAAACAAGGAAATCAACAACATATCGTTTTGAAAGTGCCATATTTTGATTTGATGTGATCCTAATTTCTTTTTTTTCTGCAAAAACTGAGAAGTAAATGGTGATTTCTTCACAGGATTCTAATTTTCTAAATTCCTGTTTTCATGGGTTTTATGAGCTGGAAGCCCAAGTTATGTAAAAATGAACAAATGAATACTTGAAATCGTTTAAATTGTGGGCCCTGAATCTATAATCTATGAAGATTTAACTTTTTCAATGGTATTTTGAAAACGAAACACCTTTTCCATGATATTCTACTTTTTTGGAATATTTATATATACATTTAAAGTGTAAAGCTAGCATCAATCTTCTAACATTGAGCATCCAGACTCTTTGCAGTAACAGAGAAGCGGCTTCATTTAAGATGGAGCATGAAAGTGAAAATGCACGGCATGGAAACCAATAAAAGGAGTAAAGCTGTGGGACAGCGTGGAGGACAAACACGAGTAATGTCCAACATACATGTTCAAATCATCATACGAGAAGACGGGGTTTCATGTGTATTAATTATGGTTATTGTTATTGTCATTATTATTGTTATTGTCATTAGCATAATTACTATCATGGTAATGACTATTATTTATAGTGATGACTGGTTGTTATTATTTCTATTATTGTTAATACTATTTTTACTGGTATTTATAACTGATAGTATTGCACAGACCCTTTCCAAAAAAATTTGAATATCATGGAAACGGTGTTTATTCTGATATATTCAATTTTTTTGGAAAGGGCCTTGTTTTAATCCAGATTTTACTTTATTGTAGGATCGTGAGAGATCGGCGCGGACACAATGACAACACAACACAGTGACTTTGCTAGAATAACGTGCTCTTTATTCCCCACAATCAGTCACAAACAGATACAGCAATCTGTTTCAAGAGCTGGTACTTAGAAATTGTTTACCATAGCACGAAGACTGGAGAGCCCAACAGTCCGGGTGAAGCAAAAAGTAGCAGCGGGCTGGGCGATTGGCCAGATCCCACAGCAGACTCCAACCCAGTTGCAAGATGCACACTGTTTTATTAAGTTCAGGCTGCATACCTGCCAGGCGGGCAAGGCCCAGCAGCTAGGCGCCCCCCCTTAGCAGCTCTTGGTCTGATAAGAATGGTATTCCAAACTAAGTTGATTCCCAAAGCAATTTATACTTCTCACAAGTTGTTTTCTCAGAGCGAGTTATATTCTCAAAGCAAGTTATATAAAGCAGTTTTGTAGGGCAATTATCATTAAAATGTGCACAAAGACATAAAAATAAAAATCTTCCATATCATCCCACCCCTTGGCTTTTGGACATTTTAATGAAAAGATGGCACATTGGACCAAATACACATGGTTCCATTTAACACCCAAATAGCAGTTGTTTCTGTGATCGGAGGAACACTGTGATCCCCTACAATTATAGAAAAAAGGCCATGCATCATTTCCAATAACTAATATTGTTAGGTTCCCCACCTGAAACCGAATTAAGGCCCTCCGTCTGAGATAAGGTGTAAAGGTCCTCTCAATTTCAAATTGCAATCTCTTGATAATATGCTTTGTGTAACTCTGTCAATGATGTTTTCAGCCGGTAGACATAGAGACAAGTGAGTATACTGCAGAAGGTTAAAAGCAGCATAACTATAAGCAATACAAACAAAGGAGGCACCATGACTGATCGTGCCATCGGTGATAATCCAGTGAAGATATCCCAGAATGAATGTTTGGCACTATTCTCAACTAACTTAGCCGCGTGTATCACTTTCCCTCGTGTCACCAGGGTGGCCACTACTAGCGCTGTCATAGTGTGATTATGCTGTTCTACCATTTGTCCCAGAATCCAAGAGGAGCTCAGTGCGCTTCTGAAGGCCTCTAGATTCACTGTAAACGGAGAGTGCAACACATCCCACTGGACCAGGGTGAGCTGTGTGGAACTCGTATAATTCATCAACCTATTGGTATGGTTATGCCAGCGCCAGAGATAGACATCCCTTAGACACCCAGAGAAAGGAATATGTGGCAATGTGGGTGTGGATTCATGGTAGCTATACACAAAGTATGTGGCCCTACTTGGAATAGCTCTGATAATCCCATTCACACAGTGCACTGCCTCCATGAAGGCATGGGTTAGTTATTCCCTGTTGTATCATGCACACATATCCTTTGTCTGTTAAGTCACATCCTGTATGTCATATGTCATGTTCTGTGTAGGTGCAAACCTTCTCCTTGGAGGCGGAGCATGCAATAAGCCTTGTGAGCTATCACTGACAGAATGATATCTAAGATAGGTATAGATTTGCTGACATTGTACTTAACATAGGTTCCTGAACACATGGTGTCATTACACTTGGTTTGTTGTGAATTCAAATGTAACCATACCTGGCCTGATACATTCCACAGTCTTCTCCATTCCTGAAAATTATTGTGTTACCCTCTTTGAAAATTTTCTTCTGGTTTAGTGCATGCAAAACCTGCAGATTACCGTTGTCCAATTCCCTTCTGTTACATTAGTTAGGCTCCTTGTGGCATTTACAGTTGTTTATCAAACGTTAGTTGTTGTTTCCATAAAATTACATTTTGACCTGCCTGCAAGAGCAGTTGGCATCCACATAGCAACTTAGACAAACCAGAATGTGTATAAAAACCAGTGTTACTCAATTTATTCGCCGTGATTTGTCCATCAACCATGTTAGAGACCCCCATAAGGGTACCAGTTCCTCCTAGCAGAGTGTCATACCAGGCGCGTTTGCGTCTGGTGCATTTAGGCATCGGTGGAAATACGACTTTCCACCGAACTTCAGTCCGATGAAGTCCCATCGCCATAGATCGAAGGTAGGAATGATGGGAGCAACATTAGCAGCTATGGGTGAAGTAGTGTTCGGATTACTTTGTATCATGTAACCATAGACACGTCTTCCATTAGCGCTGGTGCTGTCACAGACCCAGATGGAATCTGTAACTGTCACGTTCCAACTGGTCCCATTGGGACCACCTGTTACACACTTTAAGGTGGTGCGATTCATCACACATAGGTGAACTCGGGACTCCACAAAGATACGACATCCTGAGGTTGGTTACCACAGGAATCCACCCATTAGTGGATCGAGTGACAAACATCGGGCCATCAGAAGTGATGTTGGCAAAAGAGCAGGCTTGTCCAGCTGGACAGGTGAACTCATCCTGGATCCCGTTGTTCGTGTTGTTTTTACACATCAGATGGAAGATAGTGGCAGGTTCTAGTCGGATCCCCAGGTGGGTCTGGACTAGACCCCATGACGTCAGCACGAGCAGGCAGAAGAGGAACATCTTCTCCCTCGGGCTCACACCAGTGACACGGACGATGATGTCCTAGGAGCCGGCACCAGATGGTTTTGGGCCAGTAGATTTCTTCTTTTGGTCCCCACGCGCACCTCAGCTCCCACGTCCACTCCTGGCACCAGTCACTTATCCCACCAGGCCAGGACCTGGAAACAACAGGTTAGAACTAAGATATAGAATGACAATGATTAGTTCTCTCTCAGATCCTTTTAGATGGAATAAAAGAGGAAAAATGTTTTCAGTTATCCAAGATCTGGAGACTGTCAGCAGCACACACACAAAAAAAAAACAAGCAAAAAAAAAACCCAGGATATCTCTGAGTCTGTGTCTGAGACTCTAAGGCTTGTTTCTAACTGGGATTCTCTCTATGCTCTGATAAAGCAGCTGCTCTGTGGAGCTGAAACAAAACACATAAACTCTCATGCAAAGCTTTATTAGTCGGACCACTTTGTTTCCTTCTCTGGTCGTAGAAACAGATAACGGGGAAGCGACTCCCCAACACCAACTCTCCTTCACTAAATAATCATGCACACACTCAGCAAAGTAAAACTGTCATCTTCTCCACCTGCAATGGAATAATGGCTTATTATTGCACTATGAGGTTATTATAAGTCAACTTCGGACGTCAGCGTATTTACATCCTCACAATTCCCCTTTTGATCTCTGCTGAGATCACAAATGGTCTTCAGTATCGGTATCTGCCATATCAGTGCAAACGACATGCTCAGGCTGCACAGCAAGCAGGGGGATCATGAATCATTGTTTTAGGCGTGTGCTTCTACATGTGTTAAAGTCACTGTCATGTGCTGCACCTTTTCCCAGATTTCTTCCCACAAGTCACGCCCCCAGACCTCTTTGTTATGAATTTTCCAGTAATGAGACCGCCATGTTGGCATCCAGACAGTCAACCCTTCATACACAGACCACGAATCAGTATAGATGTGAGTTTCATTCACACCTTCCTGCATCAACACCATATGAACCGCTTTCAGTTCTGCCCACTGACTACTTTTCCCTGCTCCTGTTTGTTCCAAAATCTGACCTTTAGAAGGATTATAGGCTCCGGCTTTCCACTTCCTGCTCCCCTCTATCCTTATAGCTGAACCATCTGTAAACCAGCGTTTTGTTTCTGTTCAGCTGTCAGTTCATCCCACTTTATCCCTTTTTACAGGTGAGTTAGACAACTGCACCACTTCAGCAATCCTTCATCTGTCTCTGGAACATCTGCCACTTGCTCATGCAACACAAACACACCTTTATTACCTGGCCTCGCTCTTTCTGACACATACCATTTCCACTTAATAATGCTGGCCTCCTGTGCGGTCCGATCCGATGAGTGGTGGGGTTACTCATAACCCAACTCAAAATCGGTTCTCTGGTCTCATTAGGACTTCTGTCCTTTGTTTGTGTTTCTGTCTCTAGCAATGCCCAATAGCATGCCAGAAGTTGTTTCTCAAAAGGAGTATACCTCACTCCTGCATCTGGGAGTTTTCTGGACCAGAAACCCAATGGTTTCCTGGTTTTTCGGTTTTTCCCTGTTTCTGCCAGGGCTCCAGTTGCATAGTCATGTCTGCAGACACCTGAGCTCACTGGTCTGTTGCTTTTTAGAAGGGAGACTGCTCGTTGGATAGTTGTTTGCTAGCTCAAAAGCAGTCTGCTGATCTGGTCCCCAGAAGAACTGCTCTTTCTTCCTGGTTACCTTGTCAGTGTTGCAGGATCTGTCCTAGGTGGGGTATGTGATGTCTCCAATACCCAAACAGACCAATAAATTTTGAACATCCTGCTTGGTGTGTGGTGTCATGAATGCTGCGATTTTACCCTTCACTCTTGGGAAAATTTTCTCTTTCTCCTTTATTCTACTGAATGCCCAGAAACTTCACAGTCTGAGCAGGTCCCTGCATTTTGGAGGATTTACCTCATGTCCGCCCGGAATCCTGTACTGTTTCTGTTCATCACCTTTGTGCTATGGGAATGGGAAAGGGCAGCATTTTCACTTTTCCAACCAAAACATTTCTGACTTTAATTTCTGATTCATCTCCAAACTGAAATTTCCCTGTTTGAAGATGCAAAATCATTTCCTGTAGAATATCCATGCCAATAATCCACTCTTTAACAGGAGTAATTAGCACAGTATATTCTTTCATGGGAAGAGAACCAATTTTCAAAATGACTTTTGTTTTGCTTCCACCACATTTCCTCCCAAACCAGTTATGGCAATCACAGGTCCTTTAAATTTGTGTGGATTGCCATGAATCAATGTGGCCTCCGCCCCAGTGTCCACCAGAGCTTCACGTTTTTGCACATTTTTAGTTTTCCAATAAATAGAAAGAGGGACATGTGGTCGAATGTCGTCTGTGGACCACCTGGACGTCCTTACGGACGGGGCTTGGCCTGTTTACATGTAAAGGGACAAATCTGGATACGATCCCTCATCCACCACCACTCTGGCTGCGCCCTTGTTAACCAGTCTCCCTAGCCAACTGTCCAGCGCCTCTCCAAGCCGCTGTCTATATTTGCTAGTTAGACTCTGTATCTCCTCAGCAGTGTAATCCTCGATTATTTTCACCATAGTGGGGGCTGGGTTGTCATCCAGGACCGGTTCACCGTCCTGATCCAGCACTGGCATCCCTCCTGCATCCCGCCTCACGTGGGCCATGGGGGGCAAGACCTGCTTTGGGTCTAGCCGCAGCCTTTAACGGCAGCGAAGGAGGATTAATTTCCTCCTGCTCAACATCAGAGTCATCATCACCATCAGGATCATCTGGATCCCAGATATAATCATGAAAATCATCTTCATCATTACAGATATCCCCATCCCATTTATTAGGATCCCATTTGGCTCCGCTGGTCGCTGCCTTAGCCACAAAGGCGCGGACCTGCATCTTAGTCGGCGGCTTTTTCTTTTTGCGTGCATCACCGCTCGCTGAGCCACGTCAGACACCCCCTCATACTGGGACTGCAACAGCTGGAGCTGCGCTTTAACTACGGCGCTGTCTCCTTTTTCTCTGGCAATATCAGCCTCCTTTTGCAACAATTCCTTTTGACATTTCTCCAATTTTTCCGTCTGCTTTTTCCAAGCAGTCGCAACTACCCATAGTCGTTGCTGTAACGCTTCGACGGGTTTTTCAGAAGTCACTGGGACCTGTTGGAGCGCGGAAACCACCTTTTCGCGGCTCACCTCCGTAACCATGGTTTCCCATGACTCACATCGCCCTCCACCCTGCCTCGAGGGCAACAGGGTAACAACATGAGGTTTCCTCCCAGCCAGGGATGACAAACTTCTCTGGAGCAGCAGGTTCAGACACTTTTTCCTTTTTTTTTCAACATTATGCTCGCGTAGTCTCTCGTATCCTGTTCGTGACGCCAAAAATGTTTTAATCCAGATTTTACTTTATTGCAGGATCGTGAAAGATCGGCGCGGACACAATGACAACACAAGACAGTGACTTTGCTAGAATAACGTGCTTTTTATTCCCCACAATCAGTCACAAACAGATACAGCAATCTGTTTCATTTCAAGAGCTGATACATAGAAATTGCTTACCATAGCACGAAGACTGGAGAGCCCAACAGTCCGGGTGAAGCAAAAAGTATCAGCGGGCTGGGCGATTGGCCAGATCCCACAGCAGACTCCAACCCAGTTGCAAGATGCACACTGTTTTATTAAGTTCAGGCTGCATACCTGCCAGGCGGGCAAGGCCCAGCAGCTAGGCGCCCCCCCTTCGCAGCTCTTGGTCTGATAAGAATGGTATTCCAAACTAAGTTGATTCCCAAAGCAATTTATACTTCTCACAACAAGTTGTTTTCTCAGAGCGAGTTATATTCTCAAAGCAAGTTATATAAAGCAGTTTTGTAGGGCAATTATCATTAAAATGTGCACAAAGACATAAAAATAAAAATCTTCCATATCAGGCCTGTATTGTAATACTCTTATATTCAGTGTTTTTGCAGCGGGGAGGGGGGGGGATTAGATAAGCGCTGGTTTCTTCCCTCTCCTCTTAAACAGACTTTTCTTCTTCTCTGAATTTCTCTCCTTTTTGTTTGTTTTTATCTGTTGTCTTATGTTTAAATAAACTTTATTAAACTGAACTGATTAACATTAAAGAGATGACCACTGGATGAAAGTTCTCTGCAACAAGTGAAAAGATCCAGCAGGGGTCGCCGTTGAGCTCATTTCCATCAGCATACAGGGGGGCTGTCATTCAGGCAGCATTTACAGTAATCTTGTCAACAAATGAAGATTAATAATCCAGATTCTTGCAGAAAAAACTCGTCTGATCAGCACATTTTTGACATTTTCTTGTTTATTAGGCAGAAGATAGATAAAGCAACATGGCCGGCATCAGTGTCCATGCAAACGGCCCCTCCGTGGGTTTAGTGCCCCACAGCTCTATTTGGTATTTTCTCATTTATTTAGAAGAAAACAACCGTTATGAAGTCAGAAAGGAGGATAAAGTAACTACGGCGATGACTTCATACGTCAGTGATGCACACTGACCAGCACACACGAGTGTTACAGAGGTCTGGGAACCAGGTCCCAGGTTTTCCTTCTGTCTCTGTGGACTCAGTCCTGAAACGGTCTCAGGGGTCTGGATTCTGGATGAGGGTCGGCTGGATCTGTAGTCTGGCTGCAATAGTCCATGTTGTTTAAAAACAAACAAACAAACAAACAAACAACATGACAAATACAGCTGCAGAGTCCAGACCTGAACCCCATGGACCAGCCACCCCAGAGTCCAGACCTGAACCCCATGGACCAGCCACCACAGAGTCCAGACCTGACCCCGGGCCAGCCGACCCCGGAGTCCAGACCTGAACCCCATGGACCAGCCACCGCAGAGTCCAGAACTGAACCCCAGAGTCCAGACCTGAACCCCGGAGTCCAGACCTGAACCCCATGGACCAGCCACCGCAGAGTCCAGACCTGAACCCCAGAGTCCAGACCTGAACCCCGGAGTCCAGACCTGAACCCCATGGACCAGCCACCGCAGAGTCCAGAACTGAACCCCAGAGTCCAGACCTGAACCCCGGAGTCCAGACCTGAACCCCATGGACCAGCCACCGCAGAGTCCAGACCTGAACCCCATGGACCAGCCACCGCAGAGTCCAGACCTGAACCCCATGGACCAGCCACCCCAGAGTCCAGACCTGAACCCCATGGACCAGCCACCGCAGAGTCCAGACCTGAACCCCATGGACCAGCCACCACAGAGTCCAGACCTGAACCCCATGGACCAGCCACCGCAGAGTCCAGACCTGAACCCCATGGACCAGCCACAGCAGAGTCCAGACCTGAACCCCATGGACCAGCCACCCCAGAGTCCAGACCTGAACCCCATGGACCAGCCACCCCAGAGTCCAGACCTGAACCCCGGAGTCCAGACCTGAACCCCATGGACCAGCCACCGCAGAGTCCAGACCTGAACCCCATGGACCAGCCACCGCAGAGTCCAGACCTGAACCCCATGGACCAGCCACCCCAGAGTCCAGACCTGAACCCCATGGACCAGCCACCCCAGAGTCCAGACCTGAACCCCATGGACCAGCCACCGCAGAGTCCAGACCTGAACCCCATGGACCAGCCACCGCAGAGTCCAGACCTGAACCCCATGGACCAGCCACAGCAGAGTCCAGACCTGAACCCCATGGACCAGCCACCCCAGAGTCCAGACCTGAACCCCATGGACCAGCCACCCCAGAGTCCAGACCTGAACCCCATGGACCAGCCACCCCAGAGTCCAGATCTGAACCCCATGGACCAGCCACCCCAGAGTCCAGACCTGAACCCCATGGACCAGCCACCACAGAGTCCAGACCTGAACCCCATGGACCAGCCACCCCAGAGTCCAGACCTGAACCCCATGGACCAGCCACCCCAGAGTCCAGACCTGAACCCCATGGACCAGCCACAGCAGAGTCCAGACCTGAACCCCATGGACCAGCCACCACAGAGTCCAGACCTGAACCCCATGGACCAGCCACCGCGGAGTCCAGACCTGAACCCCATGGACCAGCCACCGCAGAGTCCAGACCTGAACCCCGGAGTCCAGACCTGAACCCCATGGACTGACCATCATAGAGTCCAGACCTGAACCCCATGGACCAGCCACCGCAGAGTCCAGACCTGAACCCCATGGACCAGCCACCGCAGAGTCCAGACCTGAACCCCATGGACCAGCCACCGCAGAGTCCAGACCTGAACCCCATGGACCAGCCACAGCAGAGTCCAGACCTGAACCCCATGGACCAGCCACCGCGGAGTCCAGACCTGAACCCCATGGACCAGCCACAGCAGAGTCCAGACCTGAACCCCATGGACCAGCCACCCCAGAGTCCAGACCTGAACCCCATGGACTGACCAGCAGAAAGTCCAGACCTGAATCGTGGAGAATCTCTGGTGCGTGTGGAGGTCGGAGTCTCCATCATCAATAACAGATAAATAAATGCAACTTTGGCCAGAAACAAACGAGAGTTGGAGAATCTGATGGAGACGACAAAGAGAAGCTGCCGGAATCACAGATGGAGGTCCAACCAAACATCTTTCCTGTTTGTGTTGACTCTTTCTGGTCAGGTTGTTTATGTGTCACCTGCATCTGCTTTGGTTTTCTACAACAAAAACACAAAGTTGCTCAAACTCACAACACAAGGAGGCTTTTCCATACTTATATAAAAGATCACACTTGCCTAGTCTGATGTTAAATGAAAGTCTGTTACCTGGTGAAAGCAGACACATCTCTGAGGTTCATAAATATCCAGAGATAGTCTGAAAAGTGCCAAAGAAAGTGGAATATTTACTTTACTTATTTAATTTTATTTATTTATTCTCTGCAATATCCAGAGGTCGTTGCAGAACGTCGCACCACTTCATGTGAAAACACGTGTGGCGTGACATCTTTAATCTTAATGACCTGATCTCCCACTCCGCAGCATATAGGAGAGATTTACCGTATTTTCCAGACTATAAGTCACTGTTTTTCATAGTCTGGCTGCTTATAATCAGGTGTGACTTACATATATTAAGATAAATATAATTTGACATATTTTCAAATATCAATTCATGCTGTCTGACATGAACTGAGGAGTAAACATTACCATCTAACGCCACCAGAGGGCGCTCTAGGATTTTTACAACTAAGGCTGCTGCAAGAGCAAAGACGTGAAAATGGCATTTTCTCAGCGGAGGGAGTTCATTTCTGGACATCTGCTACACCGTCTGTGGTGGAACAAATCCTCAAAAACATGTTTATCCTTTTTAATTATGATGTTTATGATCATTTTCAGACATTAACCTTAGAAGTGACCAGGAACTCATTACTTCCTCATGTACTATTACTGATAGATGAAGAACTTAAACCACATCCATGGTGTCCAGAAATCAACTCCATCAAGCATTTAATTAAATAAAAATAAATAAAAGGAATATACTCAGAATATCAAGAGGACCCTTATATTTATGAATCATCATTCTGCTGCTACCAGGATGGACGGGACTCGTAAAAGTCCGGGTTCTTGCAGGTTTCAGCAAGTAAAATTTAAGACCTTTAGAAATCAAATTTAAGACCAACATGATGCATTATTAAAAACGTTCAAATAAGCCTAGAAATTCAAAATAGGGGTGGGACTCGATTTAAAAAAAAAAAAAATATCTATATATATATATATATATATATATATATATATATATTATTAATTAATTACCGGGTTTGTAATTAATCAATCTTGATTAATCACATAACAATAGGCTTTTTGCACAGCTCCACTACTTCCTGAACTTAATACTGCACCTTTGTTTCCTTTCTTTCATGATTGGATGAACTGATTAATCCAGGTGTGTCTGATCTCAGCAAATGGTCGGACACACCTGGATTAATCAGTTCATCCAATCTTGAAAGACAAGAAACAAAGGTGCAGTATTAAGTTCAGGAAGTAGTGGAGCTGTGCATAAAGCCCATAATAGCCCCAGAAATCAACTTAAAAAAAAAATTAAAGATTTATTGGACAGCTGAATCAAATAATAGACATTAGTATTGTCAACTCAGGCAACACTGAAGAAAAATTAATTTAATTGTATTTTCATTTGAAAAAAATAGAAAAAGAAATTGAAAATATCCATCGTAGCTGTCTGAAACTCTCAGAAGGACGGCCAGAATCAGCTTCTGATATATTATTCAGCATATTCAACGAGGCCAATGCTCCTCTGGAATAAATAAACACAAAAATTTAAACTTGTCTAGATCAAATCTTAGACCTTGGATGAAAAAGTGACCTTTTTTAAGACCTTTTAAAGGTCTTAAACTTTAAGTGCAGAATTTTAGACTTTTTAAGACCCTGCAAGAACCATGAAAAGAAGAAAAAGAACTCATATGGGCCGAGATGTGACTAGTTCTCCCATCACCCATCACTCCGACTCCGTAGTAAGCGCTTATAAACGATCATAAACTTTATAATTAAGATGAAATAATCTGCCCCCTACATCACGCCTGATGGCTGTAAATGAAAAAACTGTGTTCCCATCACACTTTTACGAAAAACTACTTTGTCAGAACGTCTGAAAAACCTCCTCATGAGCGTCAAAGCTTCATTTTGCGATATTTCAGAGTTTCTTTCTGAAATGTCGGTGAAAACGCAGCTGCACGTTCT
>JALJCO010003432.1:62500-137647 GCA_023101725.1 Atherinomorus stipes
GACTCGGCGGACCAGATGCGACTGTTGTGCTTCTGTCCCCTTTCACCTGCTGATTAATTACTGTTTATCAGTAAATGTGAAAATTAAAGCCACTGTTTTTATTATTAAATAACTTATTATAGATCCAAAAGAGCTGCTGTGTCTAATCCAAGATTTTAGCAGTTCGTCTTCAAGGTTACAAATATTCATTTCCTGAAAAACTAAAAGCTCTAAAGGAGAATCATGTTGGAAGCCTTGAATAAGTCAAGTCATTATTAAATCTCTTAAATGTAAATATATATATATATATATATATATATATATATATATATATATATATATATATATATATATATATATATAAATAAACTGTAGCCTACAAAAAATACAAACTTAGTCCCACAACTTTAAATGATATAAAATATACACGACCTGTCAAAATGAGAAAGTCTACCTCAAATTAATATTTTCACAATATTTATTCAAATAAGAAGGAAACAAGCAAAACAAATTCTAAATTATAATTGAGTGAAACAAAATATTGTTTTTGAGTTGTGGTTGAAAAGAATACTGTAATTTAAAAAAATAAACAAACAAACAAACAAAAAACTGTCCTGGACAAATAAGAGCATCTTGCTCATGAACAGAGGACCAGCGTACCTGTCGACAGGTGCAGACGTGGTATCCAACATTACAGAAGTCACTTCATCGCAGTGATTACCTCAATGTGTTCTTTAACAAAATTTCCATTTAGAGGCCCCATCATCTGTTTTATTCTTCGGTTTGTTTTTAATATTACTGTTGGAAAAACAATCCAAAATCATATCAAGATTTTCAAGCATTTTTATTTATTTATTTCTTTTCAAGTTTGGGATCACTGCCCTGTTGGATTTGTTTGGAAAGAGATCCTGAACCTTTGACTGGTAGTGTAAAACATTTAGAAATAAACTTAATCATGTGCTGAGATCTGAGAAAAAAAAAATCTCTGCTGATAAACTGGTTAGAAACTACAATAACATGAGAGCTACTTGGTCTACAATAAATACAATTTTACATTTAAAAGAAAAGCAACTAAATCATATCCTGCTGAATTTAAGCAGATGAAGACCTCATATGTGATCCTTTAGCAATTGTTTGTAAATTCTTTATTTTTTTCTGAAATTGGTCCAACTCTTTCCAGTCAAATTCCAAAAGTTATTGGAAACTTTATTAAAGATACTGAATCTCGTACCTCTGATAGATTTAATTTTACAACAGTCACAGAGCGAGATATTAATATAATTTCAGCTCTTAAAGGGAAGTTCAGAATTTTTGACATAGGGCCTCATTTACAAGTGAGCCAGAATCCTACTTATCACTGAAGACGGTTTCAACATATTTCATCCCGTTTGCTAGTTCCAGTTGGTCGCCGATGCTAATGCTAGTGCAAGTCAATAGGAATCTGCTAGCCTGTTATTAATAACAATCTTATTCACTCCACAGAACATTTGAGGCAAATCATTTTAATTTCAGACTATCTGTAAATGTGTGTTAACAGAATAATGTTACAAATAAAACAAACCTGCTTGTTGATTTTGATTGTTGCTGCTGAGAATTTACAAAGTTTTACCTCCTGTTTTGGAGCAGTGATGTCATCTGTTGCTACGTGCATGAAGGAATCTGATTACACAAATATAGTCTAAAATACGGCCCGTCTGAAAGGCACGAGGATATGTCGGATTTTGAAGATGATTTCTAACTTTTTCATCAAACTAACTATCAGCATGTCTCTATGAACCGAAATACACTGGAAAGCTAGTAGGCTGGTAAGAAACTAGTTCCTAATATGTCATGAAAATTTGTATAGAAGGCCAGTTTTCTTTTTTTTTTACACGAGTTTACTAGTTTAACACGGCATTTACACAGATAGGCTTGCTGATTTGCCTAGATGTTTGTGGAGTGGATAAGATTGGTTTTAATGACAGGCTAGCAGATTCTATTGACTTCCACTAGCATTAGCATCACCAACCTTCTGGAACTAAAATAACGGGATGAAATATGTTGAAACCGTCTTCAGGATAAGCAGTATTCTGGCTCACTTGTAAATGAGACCCTATGTCAAAAATTCTGAACTTCCCGTTTAAAAGTACTCCCCCTGGTTATGATAAATTTGATGGCAGACTGCTTAAAAGTTGCACAATAGATCATCAAGCCCCTTTGTCATATTTGTAATTTGTCCCTCAATAAGGATGTTGTACAGGAGCTGAAGATCGCTGCAATAACACCAATATTTAAATCAGATGATCCCACAGTATTTACCAGTTACCGGCCAGTACTGACATAGGCTTATTATGGTTCAATATGTGTTATTTATGGGATCCGATTCCCCCCAGTTGGACTTTTAGATGTGGAGTTCCTCAAGGATCCATTCTCGGACCTCTTCTATTTTTGATTTATATCAATGACCTGTACAAAGTTTCTAATATTCTGTCAACAATTTTATTTGCAGACGACACTTGTGTCTTCTGTTGTCATAGCAACCTCAATGAACTCATTTCAACAGTTAATACTGAACTGCTCAAGTTTTCTTTATGAGTTAAGATTAATAAATTGTTTCTGAATGTTTAAAAAAAAATACTTTTTTATTATTCAGTAGACAAAGGACAAGAGACAAGGATGTAGATGTGTTATTATTTGCACAAGAAAACTAGTCTATTGCTGTGTTATTCTTTGATCTTTCCTTATATAAATGTAGCATTATTTGGGCCACTACACATCAAACAAAACTCAATTGTATATATTATCTTCAAAAATGCTGTGTTCGAGTAATTTTGCATTCTCCCTATCAAGCTCATTCACAACCAGTCTTAAAAAATTATCTATACTTACAATTTTTCCAGGCAAAGTTTCTTCACGGTTCGTGTTCACAGACCTTCATCATCAGTTTCGCCATACATTTAACACGAGAGGGGAAGAAAGTCATTCCTACAACACACGATCCAAAAGTAAAATCACATTAGCATCTGTCTGTACATCCTTGTATCAATTTAGTATTCATTTTAGTTTATAATCTACTTCCTTCTCATTTTTTTTTATTTATCATCATCTATGTTTTTAAAAAAAACAGTTACACAGAATTTCTTTCTTAATTGTTTGACAATAATGACTTCTACATATAACTGAACTATGCAAATATTTCTTTTTTTATTTTATTAGTTATCTAATTTCTCTAAGCAGTATTATTTTGTCAATGTATACACTTTGTGAATTTCTTAAGTTCTCTCATTTATACCAGATGGACTTCTTATCAGCCCCTATGTTTGTTTTTTTTTTCTTCTTTTTTTTTTAGCTTCCTTGCATATATTCTATCATGCTCATTTTATTGTTTCTTGTTTCTTTTATCATATAATAAAGTTTTTTTCTTTATCTTGTTTATCTAATGAAGTTCAGATAAACGTGGTTAATGGATTTTATTGGGTTTTTTTGTAGCATTAAGATAGATAGATAGATAGATAGATAGATAGATAGATAGATAGATAGATAGATAGATAGATAGATAGATAGATAGATAGATAGATAGATAGATAGATAGATAGATAGATAGATAGATAGATAGATAGATAGATAGATAGATACTGCAATATTAAATTTAACAATAAAGTGTTTTCCATTTCATTTTATTGAATTAAGTTTGGTAAATGAATAAGATATTTTTAAGGTACTCTTGGGAAATAACGCGACCGCTTTAACCGCAGAACGTGACCCGATCAACCGATCACCACTTCTGCGCGCTTTATAGACGTCACAACTCGGCGACACGCTCACTGGCTAGCAAAGTGACGGTTACTCAGCGGAGCTGAGCTAACGTCAATTCAGCGTTATTACCGGACTAATCCACACCTGGAGCACGGGGACAGCAGGTAGGAGCGGTGCGTGGCTGTGATATCAGCTCTGATAGGGCGTCATGACGGGTTTATTTCCACGGCATCCGTTTCTGGGGCTACATGTTAGCAGCCAGTTAGCTTAGCAGCGCTAGCTTCATGTGGCGAACAACTCTTCCCTGAACACTCCTGCGTTTTAACTCTGAGGTTAATCTCTGCGTCCGCTGGAGAAAAAACCAGCAACCATGATGAGCTTCACACATTTTTCTGTCATTCGCCTCATGTTTCACACACAGACCAAATAACGCTGAGATTTCGGAGAATAAATCCTGTTTCAGCTGGGCAGTCATCTGATTACCTTAAACCAGTTAGTTTCAGGTTAGTAATTTGATTTCAGTCTTAGCTAATTAGTTGAACCTGTTGTTTTCAAGTTTTTCTTCTGTTTTCCACCTAAACCAGTTATTTTAACCAGTTAGTTTCAAGTTATTTGTCTTTTTTCCGTCTAATCCAGTTAGTTCAACTAGTTAGTTCCAGGTTAATCATCTGTTTCCAGTCCAAACAAGTTAGTTAAACCATTTGGTTTCAGGTTATTCTTCTCTTTTACTATTAAACCAGTTAGTTAAACCAGCAAGTTTCAGGTTTTCACCAATTTTCCATCTAAACCAGTTAGTTTGAGGTTAATCTGTTTTCCGTCTCAACCAGTTATTTAAACCAGTAATTTTAGATTATTTGTCTGTTTTCAGTCAAAAACCAATTAATTTCAGGTTAATCATCTGTTTTCCATCCAAACCAGTTAGGTACACCAGTTGGTTTCAGGTTAATCATCTGTTTCCAGTCTAAACCAGTTAATTAAACCAGTGGTTTAGGTTTTTCAGGTTTCCTTCTACGTTTTTCGTTTTTGGTTTTTGTTTTTAGTAAAAAGTTGTTAAAGTTTTGGTTGGCGTTGTTAGTGTTGTTTTTGGTTTGTTTTTAGTTTTGGTTTTTGTGTGGAGTTGTTTAGGTTTTGTTTCAGTTACCAGTTATTAAACCAGTAGGTTTAGGTTATTTCCAGGTTTCCTTCTAAACCAGTTATTTAAACCGTAATTTTAGGTTATTTGTCTGTTGTCAGTCAAACCAGTTAGTTTCAGGTTAATCATCTGTTTTCAGTCTAAACCAGTTAATTAAACCAGTAGGTTTCAGGTTATTTACCAGGTTTCTTTCTAAACCAGTTATTTAAACCAGTAATTTTAGGTTATTTGTCTCTTTTCAGTCAAAACCAGTTAGTTAAACCAGTTAATTTCAGGTTAATCATCTGTTTTCTGTCCAAACCAGTTAGTTAAACCAGTAAGTTTCAGGTTATTTACCAGGTTTCCTTCTAAACCAGTTATTTAAACCAGTAATTTTAGGTTATTTGTCTGTTGTCAGTCAAAACCAGTTAGTTAAACCAGTTAGTTTCAGGTTAATCATCTGTTTTCTGTCCAAATCAGTTCGTTTCATGTTAATCATCTGTTTTCAGTTAAAACCAGTTAGTTAAACCAGTAAGTTTCAGGTTATTCACCAGGTTTAATTCTAAACCAGTTATTTAAACCAGTTAGTTCCAGGCTAATCATCTGTTTTTGGACTAAACTAGTTAGTTTCAGGTTATTTGTCTGTTTTTAGTCTAAACCAGTTATATAAACCAATAAGTTTCAGGTTATTCACCAGTTTTCCATCTAAACAAGTTAATTAAATCAGTTAGTTCGGGGTTAATAACTGGTTTAGATGTAAAACAGATTATTTAAACCAGTTATTTGTCTGTATTAAGCTTAAACCAATCAGTTAAACTAGTAAGTTTCAGGCTATCTCACCAGGTTTACTTCTAAACCAATTATTTAAACCAGTAATTTTAGGTTGTTTGTCTGTTGTCAGTCAAAACCAGTTAGTTAAACCAGTTAGTTTCAGGTTATTCACCAGTTTCTGAGGTTGTAGAGTTGTGATGACTCCAGTCTGGCTAGTGGACTGGAACGTGGATTTTCTTTAGCCAACCAATGAGCTGCTGCGCTGTTGTTGATGTTCAGCTTGTTAGCAGGCTAAGCTAAAGCTAAATGCTAGCTCCTGTGAGTTCCTCAGAGAGATGATGGTGGTTTAAACGCTCGTCAGCAGGTGAAGTCTGGATGATTCACACACGCCGAGTCGACCCAGAAGGAGGAGGTGTTCCGGGATCATTCTGAGCACGAGCTGCTAGAATATTCTGATGATGATGAATGTGAACCTGGATCACCGCTGAGTCACGTCTCTGTGTTGCAGGTTTGTCTCCATCTTTGAGCGCAGAGAGGTCTCAGCCTCCGTCACCATGACAGACAACAAGCGTCTCGCCTTCTCCATCATCCAGTTCCTCCATGACCAGCTCCGCTCAGGGGATCTGTCCTCAGACGCTCAGGAGAGCCTGGAAGGTGGGTCCTCCTGCTGGGTCCTCCTTCCGGTCACAGTCCTGCTGCTCGGAGGGAGGACTTTTCCAAGGATGGCAGAATGTTTAGAGACGTTTTTACTGTTACGTTATGAAAGAGGAGAGAAGAAGAGAGGGACTGGTGGCGTCTTCAGCGCCTCGGGTCACATCAGCAGACAGAGACTGGCTTCATGTCTCCAGACACCGGTGGGAGTCATGTGATCGGGTCAGAGGGGGCTCACATGTGCACCCGGTGTGGTGTTTAAACCAAGGATAGACCGATACATCCGCTGGCCGATATTTTCATTTTTTTTTTTTACTGGTATGTGCCGATACGTTGGGTGTTTTGGCTGATATGGACTAAAAAACATACCATGATAATTTCTGGTTCTCCTCACGGTAACGATAATTAACGATAAAAAATATCCTAATTGTTTGTATTATAAATTTATCACTACATTCTGTTTTGAGAGCCCTAAAATGATACTAGAAACCAAGAAACTATGTCAATTAAGTCCCAGTAGTACACCTGTACTGCAAAACTGTAGTAACACCAACCAAACAAGTCTGAAATATGAGAAAAAATTTGACAATGCAAACAGAAAAAAAAACATATAAATAACTGTAAATGCAAGCTGATAAATTTAAAGGAATTTATCATTTTTTATTGTGAGATGACAAATTATTATCATGGGGAATTTCTTTGACGATAAATCGCACACGATTAAATATCGCCCATCCCTCGTGTTGTCATCTTGTGGCGCCATTGCTTGGGGAACTAGTCCTGATGACGTCGTATTTGCGAACGCTGGAAGCAGCGTGAATATCCTGATTTACAATGTTGGACAGTCGTCTGAGCAGACAGACCGGAC
The DNA here is from genome assembly GCA_023101725.1 of Atherinomorus stipes. Classification (NCBI taxonomy): domain Eukaryota; kingdom Metazoa; phylum Chordata; class Actinopteri; order Atheriniformes; family Atherinidae; genus Atherinomorus; species Atherinomorus stipes. The sequence continues at coordinate 69,616 of JALJCO010003432.1, forward strand.
AGACTGCCGACGGTCGCGGTCGTCGCCAGAAAACGGAGTCGGGCTGATCAGTCGGCTTCAGTCTCGCCGACACGGTGAGGAAAGTGCCCAAGAACACATCGAGCTGACTCCAGACCTGGGCGTACGTTCTGTGCGTGCACACGTGCTGATTTATTTTGTGGCCTCAAAAACTGGAAATGACGGAGAATACGAAAGAGAAGAAGACGAAAACGCGTAAAAGCAGCTGTTGTTAGCAGAGAGCGAGGACTGCTAGCTAACAATCCCCGTTTCTAAAGTCTAAAGAAAAAAAAACCTTCTTTTTACAGACTTTAAAACTTCTAAAGACAAGGGGTGGGGAAAAATATTGATGCACCGAAATATAGTGATATCTTCATATGCTGATATTGACATTTAAAAACGTGGTATCTATCTATTTTACTAATGAAATCTCACGATATTTCACCATTCTGTTATGAAATCTCTCGAGAATTCATGAAATATTGGGAGATTTTGTAACAGAACGATGAAATCTCACAAGATTTTGTGAGTAAAATAAATCGATACCACATTTTTGAATATCGATTTGATATCGGCATATGAAAATATTGCGGTTTTTCAGTGTATCGATGTTTTTTCCCACCCCTATTTTTCAAAGCGTCGGAAACGGATAAAACTGTTTGCAATGACCTGCTTTTTTTTCCAGCTTTAATATCAGTATCGGATATTGGCCAAAATTCCAATATCGTGCATCCCTACTATTTAGCATTTGTTTACAAGTGCACTGTTTCTCTTTAATATTTATTTGTTCATCTTAAAAGAATTTAAAAAATAGTTTTCATTGTTACCTTCATTATATTAATTGAGCAGGTTGTATCGGCTGATGAGAAAATATCGGCATCAGCCCTAAAAAATCCATATCGGTAGCTTAAACCCTGGACAGACTGGAGGTCTCTTCTGTTGACGTGGTCTTGTTGCTCTACAGTTGCTGTCCAGTGTTTGGAGACGGCGTTTGAAGTGTCCACGGATGACCAGAGTCTCGCCGTCCCCATGACGTTACCGGAGATCTTCAACTCCGCTACAGCCAAGGTAGACCCGGCCGCCACATGAAGGCGCTTTTATTTTCTATAAATTACAAAAACCGGATGAACTCATCAGTGTTGGACAGACGCAAAGCTGGTCCCACAAGTCCTGCATCCCAATCCTCCATTTGACCACATTTCCACACATGATCCCTGTAATCAGACCCCGTTGGCTGGAGTTTGCCTTCCTGGTGTCCGTGTTCAACAAGCACAGCGGACTCGTGCAGAAAATAAAACATGCAAACAAGAAAACAACACAGCAAGTCCTCAGCAGTCATCAGTCAGTGCGAAAATACGTTCCCATTAATCTCAAACTGGTTTTACTGGGACTGACGACAGTGTCTGGTAGAATATTCCACGTCTACGTTAGATGTTTCACTTCTGGCTTTTTTCTTTCCAAGCTGAGCCTGAGAAGCAAAATGCAGCGATGTGAGAATGTTCCTTTAAGTTGTCTCCATTATTTAGATGCACATCAGCCGTCTGAGACGAGTGTTAGCTAGTGATGCATGATATTATTGGCCCAATATCGGTATCAGCCTATATTAAAAAATAGTTTTTTGATAGGTTATCGATACTTATAACTGATATTTTCTGCTTCTCATGGCCGATACCGATATGAAAGCTGAAAACGATGTAAGATTCATTCCATTTTCAAAATTGCAAAACAATCCTGTTGCAGATCCAGTAGTTGATCTGTATCTGGTTGATATTGGACCGATATCAATATTAATTTTTAAAGATGATACCAGGCCGATAATATGGGGGCAGTCAATCTCATTTGAGTTTGTGATATTGGTGTTTACCAATATTGGCTTTAACTGAAGATGATATGGGCTCGGTATCGGCAATTATTTTTATAATTCTTTCTTTATTTAATAGGATCAGAGCAAAGAAAAACCAAAGAAACTTCTAAATACACCAGATTTATCCAAAAGTCTAGTTTCCATCCGTTGTCTCTAGCAGGTCTTAAAAGGCTCCTTAAATGAGGAAAAACAGAAATATCACATTGTAAATAACACAGGTATCTGTAATTAACCAATATATATAACAGGTGATGTTTGGTGGCAAAACCGCAGAATGCTGTTTGTTGTTTTGTTTGTTTGTTTTTTAAATCCGTAGGGCATGGGAACAGCGTTAGGCCACGCCCACCGTGAAACATCACGATGTCTCCAGCAGAAGGATTTTTCTCATTTTGCAAAAGCAATGAATATGACATCATTTTCAGCTTTACGGGTAGGGCTGGGAAAAAATATCGATACACTGAAATATCACGATATTTATATTTAAAAACGCAGTATTGATCTATTTTACTCACGAAATCTCGTTAGATTTCATCGTTCTCTTACGAAAACCCGAGAGACTTTGACAGAATGACGAAATCTCGCAGGTTTTCGTAAGAGAACGATGAAATCTCACGAGATTTTATTAGTACAATAGATAAATACTGCATTTTTAAATATCAGTATGATATCAGCATATGAAAATATCGTGATATTTCCGTGTATCAATATTTCCCAGTCCTGCTTACAGGTCAGAATAACTTGTTGCTAAAACCACAGGGACCCCGTACTTGAATTTTTAGGAGTGCATCAGAAATTCACCTGCAAAGCAAATATTGACATTTCCTCTCATTATTACTGATAAATATTGAACAATAAATTCTGTGACTAAACAGGTCACAGCATATGTTGTGTTTCAGACCGGCACACAACGTGTGGTGCCAGTTTTATCAGCAAATTGTATCGTAGTGGAATAATTATGTTTATAGCGATCAACTGCAGCGCATGTTTGAAGAAAACCCGATAACAATCAACTCTGTATTAACACATCGTATTAATTCCTGGACATGATGGTGAATACTCGGTTATCTTCGAAGCCTTGTGGCAGATCCACATCAGGCCCATTCACGCCTCTTTTGCTGCAGTCGTTGTGCTGCAGTTTCGTTTTGACGTCCACACTTCACGAGCTCACAACAGGAGATGCTCTTTCACGTTGGTGATCGAGACTGTGATGTAATTTCAATCGATTTAGCTAAAAAGTCGGAATCGTGACACGTTAGTGTGGTCACGTGGCTTTCAGCATGCTGAGACTTCCACCAAAACGGCGCTTGCAAGACTTCTGGTTCCTAAACCAGCTCAGAACTAGCTAACCATGTTCCTGCTGCGAGGCATGCTGGGGGGTCTCTGCGGGGCGTTCAGAGCGAGCTGAGGACGATGAGTAAAGACTCGTCAGAGACAGAAGGTGACCGGAACGTGGAGATCTGCACCGACTCGGACAGATCTCCAGTCTGAAGGTTTCCGTCCGCGTTTGCACGTCCGGTGTGTTTCATGGCTGCGTGTGAAACAGACGCATCGTTTGTGGCTTCGTCTCGTCTGACTCTGCTTGTGTGACAGTTTCCAGCTCAGTCGCAGGCCAACAACAACTCCACCCAGAACTCCCCGACGGAGGAGCAGAGGGCCGAGGCGGAGAGGATGAAGAGTGACGGTGAGTCCACCAGCATCGGGACCAACCCGGCCTACGGGTCCAACTCAGACAGATGATCACCCGCTCACCTCCACCTGTTTTTCTGCTGCAAACATTCTGAATCTGACTGACAGGATGGAGTTTAGGACCGTTTAAAGGCTGATGGAGGAGGTCATGGAGAGATCAGCTGTCCTCGTGTGGACGGAGATCCTGATGAAACGCTGCGGCAGGACGGAGGCGTAGCGGGAGGACGGAGGCATAGCAGGACAGGATGGAGGCGTAGCGGGAGGGCAGAGGCGTAGCAGGAGGACAGAGGCGTAGCGGGAGGACGGAGGCGTAGCGGGACAGGACGGAGGCGTAGCGGGACAGGACGGAGGCGTAGCGGGACAGGACGGAGGCGTAGCAGGACAGGATGGAGGCATAGCAGGACAGGATGGAGGTGTAGCGGCAGGACGGAGGCGTAGCGGGATGGAGGCATAGCGGGGCAGGATGGAGGCGTAGCGGGACAGGACGGAGGCGTAGCGGGACAGGACGGAGGCGTAGCGGGACAGGACGGAGGCGTAGCGGGACAGGACGGAGGCGTAGCGGGACAGGACGGAGGCGTAGCGGGACAGGATGGAGGCATAGCGGGACAGGATGGAGGCGTAGCGGGACAGGACGGAGGCGTAGCTGGAGGACGGAGGCGTAGCGGGACAGGACGGAGGCGGAGCGGGACAGGACGGAGGCGTAGCGGGAGGACGGAGGCGTAGCGGGACAGGACGGAGGCGTAGCGGGAGGACAGAGGCGTAGCGGGACAGGACGGAGGCGTAGCGGGACAGGACGGAGGCGTAGCGGGAGGACGGAGGCGTAGCGGGACAGGATGGAGGCGTAGCGGGACAGGACGGAGGCGTAGCGGGACAGGACGGAGGCGTAGCAGGATGGAGGCGTAGCGGGACAGGACGGAGGCGTAGGGGAGGAGGAGGGGGGAGGGGAGGGGGCAGGACGGAGGCGTAGCGGGACAGGATGGAGGCATAGCAGGACAGGATGGAGGCATAGCAGGACAGGATGGAGGCGTAGCGGGACAGGACGGAGGCGTAGCGGGAGGACGGAGGCGTAGCGGGAGGACGGAGGCGTAGCGGGACAGGACGGAGGCGTAGCGGGACAGGATGGAGGCGTAGCGGGACAGGACGGAGGCGTAGCGGGAGGACGGAGGCGTAGCGGGACAGGACGGAGGCGGAGCAGGAGGACGGAGGCGTAGCGGGACAGGACGGAGGCGTAGCGGGACAGGACGGAGGCGTAGCCGGACAGGATGGAGGCGTAGCGGGAGGACGGAGGCGTAGCGGGACAGGACGGAGGCGTAGCGGGACAGGACGGAGGCGTAGCGGGACAGGACGGAGGCGTAGCGGGAGGACGGAGGCGTAGCTGGAGGACGGAGGCGTAGCGGGACAGGACGGAGGCGGAGCAGGAAGACAGAGGCGTAGCGGGACAGGACGGAGGCGTAGCGGGACAGGACGGAGGCGTAGCGGGAGGACGGAGGCGTAGCGGGACAGGACGGAGGCGTAGCGGGAGGACGGAGGCGTAGCGGGACAGGACGGAGGCGTAGCGGGACAGGACGGAGGCGTAGCGGGATGGAGGCGTAGCGGGACAGGACGGAGGCGTAGCGGGAGGAAGGGCGGCGGGATGGAGGCGTAGCGGGACAGGACGGAGGCGTAGCGGGACAGGACGGAGGCGTAGCGGGAGGACGGAGGCGTAGCGGGAGGACGGAGGCGTAGCGGGACAGGACGGAGGCGTAGCGGGACAGGATGGAGGCGTAGCGGGAGGACGGAGGCGTAGCGGGAGGACGGAGGCGTAGCGGGACAGGAGGAGGGGAGAGGAGGAGGAGGGGGGGACAGGACGGAGGGGAGAGGAAGACGGAGGCGTAGCGGGACAGGACGGAGGCGTAGCGGGACAGGACGGAGGCGTAGCGGGAGGACGGAGGCGTAGCGGGACAGGACGGAGGCGTAGCGGGAGGACAGAGGCGTAGCGGGACAGGACGGAGGCGAGGGGACAGGACGGAGGGAGGGGGGAAGAGGGTGGGGAGGAGGGAGGGAGGGGAGGAGGGAGGGTAGGGGAGGAGGGAGGTAGAGGAGGAGGGAGGTTTAGCAGGACAGAGGGTGAGGAGGAGGGGGGGAGGAGGAGGGGGGAGGAGGAGGGAGGGAGAGGGAGGGGAGGAGGGGAGGGGAGGAGGAGGAGGAAGAGGACGGAGGCGTAGCAGGAGGAGGGAGGTTTAGCAGGACAGAGGCGTAGCAGGAGGAGGGAGGCGTAGAGGAGGAGGAGGGGAGGGGGGGGGAGGAGGGAGGGAGAGGAGGAGGGAGGGAGGAAGAGGGTAGAGGAGGAGGAGGGTGAGGAGGGGGAGGTGAGGAGGAGGGAGGAAGAGGAGGGGTGAGGAGGAGGGAGGGGGGGGGGGAGGGAGCAGGAGGAGGGAGGTTTAGCAGGACAGAGGCGTAGCAGGAGGAGGGAGGCGTAGCAGGAGGAGGGAGGCGCAGCAGGACGAGGGCGGAGCAGGAGGATGAAGGCATAGCGGGAGGACGAAGGCGTAGCGGGACAGGTGTAGCAGGATGCAGCTGATGTTGGTTTCTGCTGCAGGTAACGACCAGATGAAGGTGGAGAACTTTGCGGCGGCGGTGGAGTTCTACTCCAAGGCCATCGCCCTGAACCCCCAGAACGCCGTCTACTACTGTAACAGGTGGGCCGGCTGCCGACCAATCAGAGGCCGCCAGCGGTGAGCAGAGGGGGCTGACGTTTGTTCTGCTCACAGGGCTGCAGCCTACAGTAAGCTGGGAAACTACGCTGGAGCCGTGCAGGACTGCGAGCAGGCCATCAGGATCGACCCCAACTACAGCAAAGCCTACGGACGGATGGGGTGAGTCTGCAGCTCTGCAGGGCGCTCATCTGCACACACCAGAACTAGAGCACGTCCGAATGAGAGCCGCAGAACTGACTGAGAAGGACTGGGCCATACGGACCAGATATCATATCACCATATGTTTATTTTAGATGAATATATACAATATATCCCGGTTTTCTTACCCTTATTTGTCTGAAAGTGGTTAGAAATGTTTGTTAAATCAAAGTAATTAAAGATATTTGGCTGTTTTTTTATGATTTCTTTGTAAAAGTCTTGGGGAGGATTGTCTTCCAGACAGTTTAAATAATAAGGGGGGTGAAAAAAGCAGGTTTTTAGGGCGAACTTGGATGCGGGGGCCAGTTGCCCCATACTTATTAGCTGCTGCTAGGCTGCCTGCCCTATGTGGAAAATTCCTGTCTCCATCTCTCACATACATGAAAGGATGGATGAAATCAGACGGAGGTTTAAAAAAGGCGAAGCTGCCCTTTAACAGCAGCGTGTGTCATGTTTTCCGGTCAGCTTGGCTCTGGCCAGCCTCAACAAGCACGCAGAAGCCGTCAGCTACTACAAGAAAGCCCTGGAGCTGGACCCGGACAACGACACCTACAAGACCAACCTGAAGATCGCCGAGGACAAGATGGACACGTCCAGTCCGGTAGGGCGCGGCCGTGTTCTGAGCTGTGATTGGCCGATGGCTCTCCGCGTGTGAATGATGCGTGTTTTCTTTCAGACCGCAGGGATGGGCGGAGTGGACCTGGCCGGTCTGCTCAGTAACCCCGGCTTCATGAACATGGTGAGAGCAACGGCCGCGAGGTTCTGACCCGGGACACGGTAGACCTGGACCCAGACGCGGTAGACCTCCAAACCCCTCCCAGTTAGACCAGTTAGAAATGGGAGGAAGGACACGAAGCTCGTCGTCACAGGGGAGCGAAGCTTTATCAGTCCAAGTTACTGAGTTTAAGACTAAACAATTAAGAAATATGATTTAAATTTATTATTTTGTCTTCATATTTTTAATTTTATGGCTGAAAAAAATCTTGTTTCTAAGACTTAATTATTGAATAAGTGAACTAGGAATTGACCAAAACCCTCCAACCAGATAAAGATAAACAGATAATTGTTGTTAACATGGAATCGTACTGAGATCAGAGCGGTTGTGGTGTCAGGAAGACGCGTTATTGCTGGAAAACGGCTTTTTCTGGAATCTTCCGGAGAAAGAGGAGGTTTATCGGCCTGCAGCTGCTCGTACGTGACGAGTCAACTCGTCCGATTTCAGGACCGCTTGATGACGGCTGCGTTCAGGCTCGGAGGGAACATCCTGAAGCAGAGACGTAGAATCTGTAAAATATCCCAGGACGTGCTTCATGATGTATCCCCACATGAAGCGCTGGCTTTCAGATGATGTCATCCAGGTGTGTGGTGGTGATCCGTCTCTTCTGAGTGGACACGGCGAGGACACGAGTCCTGGAAAGAAGAGAGAGGGAGATGGGACAAGTAGCGCTGCGTATAAGAACCTTACGATTCTTTGGGTTGGAGTTCGATCAGCCAGGGTTCCCACGTGTCCTGGAAAACCTGGAAAGGGATTGACCGATTTTCCAGTCCTTGAAAACCCATGGAAAATGATAAAAAGCATGAAATGTCCTGGAAAAGCTGGAGTTGTCCTGAGAAATCACATTTCTTCCCTCAACTTCAACAATCAAACATGCACTTAATTTTAAACAACAGTTGAAAAAATAAGTTATTAAAACAAAAAAGCAAATAAACTAAATAATCATTTATTTTTTCAATGATTTTGATTTTTAATTTTAGAACGCAGGTGTTAGATGCACAAAGTAAACTGTAAATAATCAATAAACATAAATCTTGTTTGGGTGATTTACTGAACATATAGAAATATTTTGTGGAGAAAGTGCAAACGAGAAAGAGGGAGAGGAAGAAACACAGAAGGAATCTGGTTAAATGTACAAAATATACGGGACACTTCTCCAAAGCTGGGGGGGGATTTATTAGTATGCTGGGATAGCTTGAATCGTACTATAACAGCTGAAAATGTCCTGGAAAAGTCCTGGAAAATGATTTCAAGAGAAGAGCAGGAGCCCTGATATCAGTTTGATTCAATAGGGAGCCGAAGTCCCCCCCCCCTGCAGCTCTGCAGGACGCTCATTTGCACACACCAGAACTAGACCACGTCCGAATGAGAGCTGCAGATCTGACTGAGAAGGGCCGGGCCATACGGACCAGACATCATATCACGATATGTTTATTTTAGATGAATATATACGATATATCCCGGTGTTTTTACCCTTATTTGTCTGAAAGTGGTTTGAAATGTTTGTTAAATCTAATAAAATCGTGCGATCTCATTGTTCTGTGATGAAAGAAAAAAGATCGTGAAAAAAGATCAATACCACGTTTTAAAATATCAATATGATGTCGGCATATGAAAATATCGCAATATTTCAGTCTACATTTTTTCCCACTCCTATTATCGGGGCAAGTAGTCATGATATTGGACTTATCGGAATGATGTAATAATTTCCTGTTATCGGCCCGATAATTATCGTGCGCCCTTAAAATTGTTTATATTTTCATGCCCGTGTGAACATGTGTGTATGTCACCTCACATTTTTAGCAAGAAAACGTGAAAATGAAAATTGATGTATGATCTATGCGATCGCCGTCCATACACAGCGCCCCCCACAGGCCAGACGGTGAACCAATTCAGAGGGTTTGCCGATTCGATATTGAATTGTGCAGAAAAGTATTGTGATGCATTGATTAATCGATATTTTTACCCGCCTCTACAAAGCGGATCAATTATGAGTTCTCGTAAAAATGCTGTAAACATCGTCTGTTTTATTCTTATTTACCAAACTCGACCTGTGGGCCAGTTGTTGTTTGACATTGTGCCGATGCTGCACTCTGAAAACTCGGAGTTACGCAGCTCCAGCCTGGTCCAGCTGTCTCACGTGTCTCCGTCTCCCTGCAGGCGTCCACTCTGATGAACAACCCTCAGGTTCAGCAGCTGTGAGTCCGTCTCCGTCCGTCCTTTACCACGCCGTCCTCGCTGCTTCCTGACCTGACTTGCTGTGTCCTCTCTCCTCCTCAGGATGTCCGGGATGATGTCCGGAGCGTACGGCGGGATGGGTGGTGGGATGGGAGGGATGGGGGGGGATGGGAGGAGGTGCAGGTGCAGCTGCAGCTGCAGCAGCAGGAGGAGGAGGCGGCGGCGGCGGTGCAGCCCCCACAGCCCCCACAGCGCCAGCAGCCGGAGACCTGTCAGGACTGATCCAGGCGTGCGTACCTGAGCGATGTGGTTAAAGCTGCTGCTCGATGATGGACGATGATGATGATGACGACGAGTGTTTGTGTTGCAGAGGCCAGCAGTTCGCTCAGCAGATGCAGCAGCAGAACCCCGAACTCATCGAACAGCTGAGGAGTCAGATCCGCAACCGGACGCCCAGCGCCGGGAACGAGGAGCAGCCGTGACGCCGCAGACGGTGCGAACACTTCGTTTCATCACGAAGGCCTTTCACACCGGCACCGATGCCGTAAACGGCACCGATAATTCAGAGAAATATCGTCTTTGTCTATACACGCCTCGTCCAACGTGAAATTATGAAGATGCTGGAACAAATATCTTCCAATATCACATTTTAATGCAAATATCAGCCGATGATATCGGACATCCCTGTTAACTAAATGTTAAGTAACTAAAATAAAATATCACTTTTGAATTGTGGTTGAAAATAATAATAGGGGATTATCACGCTTACCGGATGTTCCCGGATTTTGACACTTCCTCTTCCGGGCCATGTTAACGACAGCCGTTCCTGCTCTGTTATACTGTTTAAATCGGATAAACTCCAAACATACTTAAGTTTTCATTCTAGACCGAACTGATACTGGATCAAAAGCTGGATCAAAGCGATCGATTTGCTGCGGTGAAGGGCCGAACTTTATAATAAAGCACACGTTTGTTTGTCCCCGGTGGGGCACAACACCGGCACTTCACAGCATGCTAGCATTAGCCAGCTAGCGTTTACTGACGTGCTTAACATTGTGCGTCTTAAAACACACAAACATCTGAAAATCGGGTCTGTACCCCCCCGTTTCCAGTGGAACAACTGGGGACTGCCAAGAAAGGAGACGCTTTCAGATGCTTGTGTGTTTTCAGCCGCACAAAGTTAGGCACATTAACGAGCTGGCTAATGCTAACCTGCTAACACGACTGCGCAGTCTGCCGGCTACAAACAAACATGTCGTTTTATTATAAAGTTCGGTCCTTCACCGCGGTGAATCGGTCGTTTTGATCCACTTCTTCCTCAGCATCACTCAGTCTGGAATGAAAACTTGGCATTGGCGTTTATCCGATTTACGAAGTTTAACAGAGTAGTAGCTGGCGGACTATTGTTAGCAGGTTAGCATTAGCCAGCTCGATGACGTGCCTAACTTTGTGCGGCTGAAAACACACAAGCATCTGAAAGCGTCTCCTTTCTTGGCAGTCCCCAGTTGTTCCACTGGAAACGGGGGGGTACAGACCCGATTCTCAGATGTATGTGTGTTTTAAGACTCACAATGTTAAGCACGTCAGTAAACGCTAGCTGGCTAATGCTAGCATGCTGTGAAGTGCCGGTGTTGTGCCCCACCGGCGACAAACAAACGTGTGTTTTATTATAAAGTTCGGTCCTTCACCGCGGCGAATCGATCGCTTTGATCCAGCTTTTGATCCAGTATCACTTCAGTCTAGAATGAAAACTTAAGTATGTTTGGAGTTTATCCGATTTAAACAGTATAACAGAGCAGGAACGGCTGTCGTTAACATGGCCCAGAAGAGGAAGTGTCCAAAATCCGGGAACATCCGGTAAGCGTGATAATCCCCTATTGAAAAAACAAACAAAACTGTCACATCAGAGCACCTTCCCCATGAAGAGTGGACCAATGTGCATGTCAACAGCTGCAGACGTCTGATTGGACGCTACAGAAAACACCTGATTGCAGTGATTGGCTCAAAGTGTTGCTCTACAACATTTTAGTTCAGGAGCCCCATCACGCTTGTTTACTTGTTTTATTTTTTGTTTGTTTTTAATATTTCTGTTGAACCACAATTCAAAATCAATGTCATGATTTTTAAAGAATTTTTATTTATTATTTTTTTGTCAGTTTCAACTTATTTTACAAACAGCTGATTTTTTTTCCCTTTAACAGAGGGGATGAGTAATTTTGTAGATGACAGCAGTTCATTTGAATTTCGTAAAACTATTAAAAACTAACTTAGTTGGTGCATCTGGCAAGATTTCTTAATGGAACAGTGAGATCTCGCAAGATTTCTTTAGTAAAAATATCAACACAATATTTCAATATCGATACGATATTAGAACATATATCACGATATTTTGGTGCTGTGACACAAAGATAACATGATCGGCCAAGATGATACAAAGTAGCAGCGACATTGCATAGCTTGCGACCGGCTCTGGTGACTGTAAGTGCGCCTTCTCTGATTGGTCAATTGTGTATCTGTCAGATGTAAATATTAAGAAAATCAACCTTATTTAGAAAAAATAAACGTCGTAAAATCACTAGACGGAATTTCAGCGCTGATGTGAACATTCCTGTTGACATAAATTCGTTAAATAGAGATGGGAAAAATATCGATATACTGAAATATCGCAATAGTCTCATGTGCCGTTACATCTCTATTTAACAACGTGGTATCGATTAATTTTACCAACGAAATCTCGCGCGATTCCATAGATTTGTTACAAAATTTGTAAAAATAAACGTTGAAAATTAGATAGATGGAATTTGGGCGGGAGAACGTTCCTGTTGACATAAGTTCGTTAAAATAAAGGTGGGGAAAAATATCAATACACAGAAATACGTAATATTTTCATGTCAGTTATCATATCTATATATAAATACGCGGTAATGATCTATTTTACCAACGAAATCTTGCGAGATTTCATAGATATTTTACGAAATCTCATGAGGTTTCATGAAATCCCGCAAGATTTCGTAGTAGACCTATGAAATCTCGCGGGATTTCATAAAAACCACATTAGATTTATATTTTACCAACAAAATCCTGCGAGATTTTCATAGATCTGCTAAGAAATCTCATGAGGTTTCGTAACAGAACGATGAAATCTGGCGAGATTTAGTTGGTAAAATAGGTCGATATCGCATTTTGAAATCTAGATATTAGCATATGAAAATATTGAGATATTTTAGTGTATTAATATTTTTTCCCACCCCTAGTTAAAAACAATGGCGTGTGAATCTTGTGGATGAAATATTGGTCGTCTGTGTGTAAAGGCCTGCATTCATAAATAATTCCCCGTTCAGCTTGATGTTTTTCACGTGAATCCTTGTTTTCGTTGTCTAAAGTCGTGTCTGGTTTTGGTTTCCGTCTCTTCCAGGTGGGACATGCCTGGAGAAGGAGGAGGTCACATGACCCTGTCTTTCTGATCTGGATGTCTATGATGAAGGACTAAAAGGAAGTTTTTTTGTTTTTTCTTTGGTTTTGTTTTTCCATCACTGAATAAGGCCTGCATGAGAGGGCGGAGCCTGCATGAAAGAGGGCGGAGCCTCCACCTCATCCAGGAGCCACGTCGGCAGAAACTCCCGCTTCCTGCAGCTCTGTGTGGTTTTTCGAGGCGCGGTTCAGAGTGAAACGACGCTCCGACACGAACACGGATCTCGGATGTGAAGCAGCTCACATAACGTCTGTAGTTTTTTCCAAACACACCAGAGTGTAACTCTAGTGCTTTTCCTGATCCGGTGTTTCTGCGTGTGAATGTGTGAACGTCGGGGTCTTCGGCTGTGGATGAACTCCTCACTCCTGGACCACATGGAGCTGCCAGGAGGCAGCAGGGAGGCTGTTTGAATTAAAAAAGCATCTCAGTGTTTTACTCTGTCTGATGGAAGAGTTTGTGTCCGCTGCAAACATTCCCATTTACTTCCTTCAACGAACCAGATGCATTCTGGGATGAAAACCTGTTTTAATAAGAGCTCCCAGAGCAGCCGAACACATCCTCGCAGTAATCGACAGAAACTCAGCCAAATAAATGTGAGAATGAATTAAAACCAAGATGAGGAACTGGGAGAGGGAAGGAAAATAAAACCTTTGAGATCAGAAAGTTTGTCTGTTCAGTTCCATGTCGGCTCTCCTGAACGTGATCCGGATGTCGTCGGTAGGCGGTTCAGTTCCATGTCGGCTCTCCTGAACGTGATCCGGACGTCGTCGGTAGGCGGTTCAGTTCCATGTCGGCTCTCCTGAACGTGATCCGGACGTTGTCGGTAGGCGGTTCAGTTCCGTGTCGGCTCTCCTGAACGTGATCCGGACGTCGTCGGATGTCGTCGGTAGGCGGTTCAGTTCCATGTCGGCTCTCCTGAACGTGATCCGGATGTCGTCGGTAGGCGGTTCAGTTCCATGTCGGCTCTCCTGAACGTGATCCGGATGTCGTCGGTAGGCGGTTCAGGTCGACGTCGGCTCTCCTGAACGTGATCCGGACGTCGTCGGTAGGTGGTTCAGTTCGATGTCGGCTCTCCTGAACGTGATCCGGACGTCGTCGGTAGGCGGTTCAGTTCCATGTCGGCTCTCCTGAACGTGATCCGGTTGTCGTCAGTAGGCGGTTCAGGTCGATGTCGGCTCTCCTGGACGTGATCCGGACGTCGTCGGTAGGCGGTTCAGGTCGATGTCTGCTCTCCTGAACGTGATCCGGACGTCGTCGGTAGACAGTTCAGTTCCATGTCGGCTCTCCTGAACGTGATCCGGACGTCGTCGGTAGACGGTTCAGTTCCATGTCGGCTCTCCTGTACATGATCCGGATGTCGTCGGTAGGTGGTTCAGTTCCATGTCTGCTCTCCTGAACGGTCCGGACGTCGGGTGCGGTTAGTCGGGGCTTCCTGTACAGTCCGGATGTCGTCGGTAGGTGGTTCAGTTCCATGTCTGCTCTCCTGAACGTGATCCGGACGTCGTCGGTAGACGGTTCAGTTCCATGTCGGCTCTCCTGTACATGATCCGGATGTCGTCGGTAGGTGGTTCAGTTCCATGTGTGCTCTCCTGTACATGATCCGGATGTCGTCGGTAGGCGGTTCAGTTCCATGTCGGCTCTCCTGTACATGATCCGGATGTCGTCGGTAGGCGGTTCAGTTCCATGTGTGCTCTCCTGTACGTGATCCGGACGTCGTCGGTAGGCGGTTCAGTTCCATGTCTGCTCTCCTGAACGTGATCCGGATGTCGTCGGTAGGCGGTTCAGTTCCATGTCGGCTCTCCTGAACGTGATCCGGACGTCGTCGGTAGGCGGTTCAGTTCCATGTCGGCTCTCCTGAACGTGATCCGGATGTCGTCGGTAGGCGGTTCAGTTCGATGTCGGCTCTCCTGAACGTGATCCGGATGTCGTCGGTAGGCGGTTCAGTTCCATGTCGGCTCTCCTGAACGTGATCCGGACGTCGTCGGTAGGCGGTTCAGTTCCATGTCGGCTCTCCTGAATTTGATCCGGACGTCGTCGGTAGGCGGTTCAGTTCCATGTCGGCTCTCCTGAATTTGATCCGGACGTCGTCGGTAGGCGGTTCAGTTCCATGTCGGCTCTCCTGAACGTGATCCGGACGTCGTCGGTAGGCGGTTCAGTTCCATGTCGGCTCTCCTGAACGTGATCCGGTTGTCGTAGTAGGCGGTTCAGGTCGATGTCGGCTCTCCTGGACGGATCCGGACGTCGCGGTGGGGTTCAGGTGGTCTGTTCCTGAACGGTCCGGACGCGCGGTAGACGTTAGTTCCATGTCTGCTCTCCTGAACGTGATCCGGACGTCGTCGGTAGGCGGTTCAGTTCCATGTCTGCTCTCCTGAACGGATCCGGACGTCGTCGGTAGGTGGTTAGTTCATGTCTGCTCTCCTGAACGGACGGATGTCGTCGGTAGGTGGTTCAGTTCCATGTCTGCTCTCCTGAACGTGATCCGGATGTCGTCGGTAGGCGGTTCAGTTCCATGTCGGCTCTCCTGAACGTGATCCGGACGTCGTCGGTAGGCGGTTCAGTTCCATGTCTGCTCTCCTGAACGTGATCCGGATGTCGTCGGTAGGCGGTTCAGTTCCATGTCGGCTCTCCTGAACGTGATTCGGATGTCGTCGGTAGGTGGTTCAGTTCCATGTCGGCTCTCCTGAACGTGATCCAGATGTCGTCGGTAGGTGGTTCAGTTCCATGTCGGCTCTCCTGAACGTGATCCGGATGTCGTCGGTAGGCGGTTCAGTTCCATGTCGGCTCTCCTGAACGTGATCCGGATGTCGTCGGTAGACGGTTCAGTTCCATGTCAGCTCTCCTGAACGTGATCCGGATGTCGTCGGTGAGCGGTTCAGTTCGATGTCGGCTCTCCTGAACGTGATCCGGATGTCGTCGGTAGGCGGTTCAGTTCCATGTCGGCTCTCCTGAACGTGATCCGGATGTCGTCGGTAGGCGGTTCAGTTCCATGTCGGCTCTCCTGAACGTGATCAGGATGCGCGGTAGCGGTTAGGATGGGTGCGGATCCGGATGCGCGGGCGGAGTGAGCGGCTTCCTGAACGTGATCCGGATGTCGTCAGTAGGCGGTTCAGTTTGACGTCGGCTCTCCTGAACGTGATCCGGACGTCGTCGGTAGGCGGTTCAGTTCCATGTCGGCTCTCCTGAACGTGATCCGGATGTCGTCGGTAGGCGGTTCAGTTCGATGTCGGCTCTCCTGAACGTGATCCGGACGTCGTCGGTAGGCGGTTCAGTTCCATGTCGGCTCTCCTGAACGTGATCCGGACGTCGTCGGTAGGCGGTTCAGGTCGATGTCGGCTCTCCTGAACGTGATCCGGATGTCGTCGGTAGGTGGTTCAGTTCCATGTCGGCTCTCCTGAACGTGATCCGGACGTCGTCGGTAGGCGGTTCAGTTCCATGTCGGCTCTCCTGAACGTGATCCGGATGTCGTCGGTAGGCGGTTCAGTTCCATGTCGGCTCTCCTGAACGTGATCCGGATGTCGTCGGTAGGCGGTTCAGTTCCATGTCGGCTCTCCTGAACGTGATCCGGATGTCGTCGGTAGGCGGTTCAGTTCGATGTCGGCTCTCCTGAACGTGATCCGGATGTCGTCGGTAGGCGGTTCAGTTCCATGTCGGCTCTCCTGAACGTGATCCGGACGTCGTCGGTAGGCGGTTCAGTTCCATGTCGGCTCTCCTGAACGTGATCCGGACGTCGTCGGTAGGCGGTTCAGTTCCATGTTGGCTCTCCTGAACGTGATCCGGATGTCGTCGGCAGGCGGTTCAGTTCCATGTCGGCTCTCCTGAACGTGATCCGGACGTCGTCGGTAGGCGGTTCAGTTCCATGTCGGCTCTCCTGAACGTGATCCGGATGTCGTCGGTAGGCGGTTCAGTTCCATGTCGGCTCTCCTGAACGTGATCCGGATGTCGTCGGTAGACGGTTCAGTTCGATGTCGGCTCTCCTGAATGTGATCCGGATGTCGTCGGTAGTCGGTTCAGTTCCATGTCGGCTCTCCTGAACGTGATCCGGATGTCGTCGGTAGGCGGTTCAGTTCGATGTCGGCTCTCCTGAACGTGATCCGGATGTCGTCGGTAGGCGGTTCAGTTTGATGTTGGCTCTCCTGAACGTGATCCAGATGTCGTCTGTAGGCGGTTCAGTTCCATGTCGGCTCTCCTGAACGTGATCCGGATGTCGTCGGTAGGCGGTTCAGTTCCATGTCGGCTCTCCTGAACGTGATCCGGATGTCGTCGGTAGGCGGTTCAGTTTGATGTCTGCTCTCCTGAAGGTGATACGGATGTCGTCGGTAGGCGGTTCAGTTCCATGTAGGCTCTCCTGAACGTGATCCGGACGTCGTCGGTAGGCGGTTCAGTTCGATGTCGGCTCTCCTGAACGTGATCCGGACGTCGTCGGTAGGCGGTTCAGTTCCATGTCGGCTCTCCTGAACGTGATCCAGATGTCGTCAGTAGGCGGTTCAGTTTGACGTCGGCTCTCCTGAACGTGATCCGGACGTCGTCGGTAGGCTGTTCAGTTCCATGTCGGCTCTCCTGAACGTGATCCGGATGTCGTCGGTAGGCGGTTCAGTTCGATGTCGGCTCTCCTGAACGTGATCAGGATGTCGTCGGTAGACGGTTCAGATCGATGTCGGCTCTCCTGAACGTGATCCGGACGTCGTCGGTAGGCGGTTCAGGTCGATGTCGGCTCTCCTGAACGTGATCCAGATGTCGTCGGTAGGCGGTTCAGGTCGATGTCGGCTCTCTTGAACGTGATCCGGATGTCGTCGGTAGGCGGTTCAGTTCCATGTCGGCTCTCCTGAACGTGATCCGGATGTCGTCGGTAGGCGGTTCAGTTCGATGTCGGCTCTCCTGAACGTGATCCGGACGTCGTCGGTAGGCGGTTCAGTTCCATGTCGGCTCTCCTGAACGTGATCCGGACGTCGTCGGTAGGCGGTTCAGTTCCATGTCGGCTCTCCTGAACGTGATCCGGACGTCGTCGGTAGGCGGTTCAGTTCCATGTCGGCTCTCCTGAACGTGATCCGGACGTCGTCGGTAGGCGGTTCAGTTCCATGTCGGCTCTCCTGAACGTGATCCGGACGTCGTCGGTAGGCGGTTCAGTTCCATGTCGGCTCTCCTGAACGTGATCCGGATGTCGTCGGTAGACGGTTCAGTTCCATGTCGGCTCTCCTGAACGTGATCCGGATGTCGTCGGTAGGCGGTTCAGTTCCATGTCGGCTCTCCTGAACGTGATCCGGATGTCGTCGGTAGGCGGTTCAGTTCCATGTCGGCTCTCCTGAACGTGATCCGGACGTCGTCGGTAGGCGGTTCAGTTCCATGTCGGCTCTCCTGAACGTGATCCGGACGTCGTCGGTCTCGGTGAGGACTAGACTTCTATGATCCAGGTTCCTGGTCTCGGTGAGGACTAGACTTCTATGATCCAGGTCCCTGGTCTCGGTGAGGACTAGACTTCTATGATCCAGGTTCCTGGTCTCGGTGAGGACTAGACTTCTATGATCCAGGTCACTCATCTCGGTGAGGACTAGACTTCTATGATCCAGGTTCCTGGTCTCGGTGAGGACTAGACTTCTATGATCCAGGTTCCTGGTCTCGGTGAGGACTAGACTTCTATGATCCAGGTCACTGGTCTCGGTGAGGACTAGACTTCTATGATCCAGGTTCCTGGTCTCGGTGAGGACTAGACTTCTATGATCCAGGTTCCTGGTCTCGGTGAGGACTAGACTTCTATGATCCAGGTCACTGGTCTCGGTGAGGACTAGACTTCTATGATCCAGGTTCCTGGTCTCGGTGAGGGCTAGACTTCTATGATCCAGGTTCCTGGTCTCGGTGAGGACTAGACTTCTATGATCCAGGTTCCTGGTCTCGGTGAGGACTAGACTTCTATGATCCAGGTCACTGGTCTCGGTGAGGACTAGACTTCTATGATCCAGGTTCCTGGTCTCGGTGAGGACTAGACTTCTATGATCCAGGTTCCTGGTCTCGGTGAGGACTAGACTTCTATGATCCAGGTTACTGGTCTCGGTGAGGACTAGACTTCTATGATCCAGGTTCCTGGTCTCGGTGAGGACTAGACTTCTGTGATCCAGGTTCCTGGTCTCGGTGAGGACTAGACTTCTGTGATCCAGGTCACTGGTCTCGGTGAGGACTAGACTTCTATGATCCAGGTTCCTGGTCTCGGTGAGGACTAGACTTCTATGATCCAGGTTCCTGGTCTTGGTGAGGACTAGACTTCTATGATCCAGGTTCCTGGTCTTGGTGAGGACTAGACTTGTGTGATCCAGGTTCCTGGTCTCGGTGAGGACTAGACTTCTATGATCCAGGTTCCTGGTCTTGGTGAGGACTAGACTTGTGTGATCCAGGTTCCTGGTCTCGGTGAGGACTAGACTTCTATGATCCAGGTCACTGGTCTTGGTGAGGACTAGACTTCTATGATCCAGGTCACTGGTCTCGGTGAGGACTAGACTTCTATGATCCAGGTCACTGGTCTTGGTGAGGACTAGACTTCTATGATCCAGGTCACTGGTCTCGGTGAGGACTAGACTTCTATGATCCAGGTTACTGGTCTCGGTGAGGACTAGACTTCTATGATCCAGGTCACTGGTCTCGGTGAGGACTAGACTTCTGTGATCCAGGTTCCTGGTCTCGGTGAGGACTAGACTTCTATGATCCAGGTCACTGGTCTTGGTGAGGACTAGACTTCTATGATCCAGGTCACTGGTCTCGGTGAGGACTAGACTTCTATGATCCAGGTTCCTGGTCTTGGTGAGGACTAGACTTCTATGATCCAGGTTCCTGGTCTCGGTGAGGACTAGACTTCTATGATCCAGGTTCCTGGTCTCGGTGAGGACTAGACTTCTGTGATCCAGGTTCCTGGTCTCGGTGAGGACTAGACTTCTATGATCCAGGTCACTGGTCTCGGTGAGGACTAGACTTCTATGATCCAGGTTCCTGGTCTCGGTGAGGACTAGACTTCTATGATCCAGGTTCCTGGTCTCGGTGAGGACTAGACTTCTATGATCCAGGTCACTGGTCTCGGTGAGGACTAGACTTCTATGATCCAGGTTCCTGGTCTCGGTGAGGACTAGACTTCTATGATCCAGGTTCCTGGTCTCGGTGAGGACTAGACTTCTATGATCCAGGTTCCTGGTCTCGGTGAGGACTAGACTTCTATGATCCAGGTCACTGGTCTCGGTGAGGACTAGACTTCTATGATCCAGGTTCCTGGTCTCGGTGAGGACTAGACTTCTATGATCCAGGTTCCTGGTCTCGGTGAGGACTAGACTTCTATGATCCAGGTTCCTGGTCTCGGTGAGGACTAGACTTCTATGATCCAGGTTCCTGGTCTCGGTGAGGACTAGACTTCTATGATCCAGGTTCCTGGTCTTGGTGAAGACTAGACTTCTATGATCCAGGTTCCTGGTCTCGGTGAGGACTAGACTTCTATGATCCAGGTTCCTGGTCTCGGTGAGGACTAGACTTCTATGATCCAGGTCACTGGTCTTGGTGAGGACTAGACTTTTATGATCCAGGTCACTGGTCTCGGTGAGGACTAGACTTCTATGATCCAGGTTCCTGGTCTCGGTGAGGACTAGACTTCTATGATCCAGGTTTCTGGTGTCGGTGAGGACTAGACTTCTATGATCCAGGTTCCTGGTCTCGGTGAGGACTAGACTTCTATGATCCAGGTTCCTGGTCTCGGTGAGGACTAGACTTCTATGATCCAGGTTCCTG
This sequence comes from Atherinomorus stipes, assembly GCA_023101725.1. Classification (NCBI taxonomy): domain Eukaryota; kingdom Metazoa; phylum Chordata; class Actinopteri; order Atheriniformes; family Atherinidae; genus Atherinomorus; species Atherinomorus stipes. Next base: position 90,237 of record JALJCO010003432.1, read on the forward strand.
GTCTCGCTGAGGACTAGACTTCTATGATCCAGGTCACTGGTCTCGGTGAGGACTGGACTTCTATGATCCAGGTCACTGGTCTCGGTGAGGACTAGACTTCTATGATCCAGGTTCCTGGTCTCGGTGAGGACTAGACTTCTTTGATCCAGGTCACTGGTCTCGGTGAGGACTAGACTTCTATGATCCAGGTTCCTGGTCTCGGTGAGGACTAGACTTCTATGATCCAGGTTCCTGGTCTCGGTGAGGACTGGACTTCTATGATCCAGGTCCCTGGTCTCGGTGAGGACTGGACTTCTATGATCCAGGTTCCTGGTCTCGGTGAGGACTAGACTTCTATGATCCAGGTTCCTGGTCTCGGTGAGGACTAGACTTCTATGATCCAGGTTCCTGGTCTCGGTGAGGACTAGACTTCTATGATCCAGGTTCCTGGTCTCGGTGAGGACTAGACTTCTATGATCCAGGTCACTGGTCTTGGTGAGGACTAGACTTCTATGATCCAGGTCACTGGTCTCGGTGAGGACTAGACTTCTATGATCCAGGTCACTGGTCTCGGTGAGGACTAGACTTCTATGATCCAGGTTCCTGGTCTCGGTGAGGACTAGACTTCTATGATCCAGGTTCCTGGTCTCGGTGAGGACTAGACTTCTATGATCCAGGTTCCTGGTCTCGGTGAGGACTAGACTTCTATGATCCAGGTTTCTGGTCTCGGTGAGGACTAGACTTCTATGATCCAGGTTCCTGGTCTCGGTGAGGACTAGACTTCTATGATCCAGGTTCCTGGTCTCTGTGAGGACTAGACCTCTATGATCCAGGTTCCTGGTCTCGGTGAGGACTAGACTTCTATGATCCAGGTTCCTGGTCTCGGTGAGGACTAGACTTCTATGATCCAGGTTCCTGGTCTCGGTGAGGACTAGACTTCTATGATCCAGGTTCCTGGTCTCGGTGAGGACTAGACTTCTATGATCCAGGTTCCTGGTCTCTGTGAGGACTAGACTTCTATGATCCAGGTTCCTGGTCTCGGTGAGGACTAGACTTCTATGATCCAGGTTCCTGGTCTCGGTGAGGACTAGACTTCTATGATCCAGGTTCCTGGTCTCGGTGAGGACTAGACTTCTATGATCCAGGTTCCTGGTCTCGGTGAGGACTAGACTTCTATGATCCAGGTTCCTGGTCTCGGTGAGGACTAGACTTCTATGATCCAGGTCACTGGTCTCGGTGAGGACTAGACTTCTATGATCCAGGTTCCTGGTCTCGGTGAGGACTAGACTTCCATGATCCAGGTTCCTGGTCTCGGTGAGGACTAGACTTCTATGATCCAGGTTCCTGGTCTCGGTGAGGACTAGACTTCTATGATCCAGGTTCCTGCTCTTGGTGAGGACTAGACTTCTATGATCCAGGTTCCTGGTCTCGGTGAGGACTAGACTTCTATGATCTAGGTTCCTGGTCTCGGTGAGGACTAGACTTCTATGATCCAGGTTCCTGGTCTCGTGAGGACTAGACTTCTATGATCCAGGTTCCTGGTCTCGGTGAGGACTAGACTTCCATGATCCAGGTTCCTGGTCTCGGTGAGGACTAGACTTCTATGATCCAGGTTCCTGGTCTCGGTGAGGACTAGACTTCTATGATCCAGGTTCCTGGTCTCGGTGAGGACTAGACTTCTATGATCCAGGTCACTGGTCTCGGTGAGGACTAGACTTCTATGATCCAGGTTCCTGGTCTTGGTGAAGACTAGACTTCTATGATCCAGGTTCCTGGTCTCGGTGAGGACTAGACTTCTATGATCCAGGTTCCTGGTCTCGGTGAGGACTAGACTTCTATGATCCAGGTTCCTGGTCTCGGTGAGGACTAGACTCAGACTTCAGTAGTCTAGTAAAGAGGAGTCCTGCTGAGTCATCGTCCTTTAATCCTTCAGATAGTCTGGGCTGACTAGTCCAGTCTGAGTCCAGAACTAGTCCCAGATTTCTGACTCGCTTGTTAGTTTAAAGTGGTCTAAAGAAGTTCACTATTATTTTCCCCTCAGTTTCAGTCCAGTCCAGGTTCTGGACCAGTTCCAGAGGACTTCACTCTGACCTGCGAGTCTCCTGCCTGAAGGATGAAGCAGAGACAACTAAGAAGAACCGGTTTAAACTGGATCTTCAGGATCTTCATCATCTGGTCCTGGTTCTTTAGTTTCATATATGAAAACCAGCAAAGACCTGAACCAGGATCTGAGAGATGCATCTAGACCTGCATCTGATCCATCTACTGTTGCTGGAGCCTCATCAGAAACGGTCTCCATGGAAACGTGGCTGTCAAGGAGCCAGAAAAGGCTGAACTACGTCACATGACCCAAGAACTGGACTGAAGACCAGTGGAGACAGGTCTGATGGAGGGACGGATCCTCCCCAGAACCTGGACCTCACCGGGTCTGACGGAGGGACGGGTCCTCCCCAGAACCTGGACCTCACCAGGTCTGATAGAGGGACGGATCCTCTCCAGAACCTGGACCTCACCGGGTCTGACGGAGGGACGGATCCTCCCCAGAACCTGGACCTCACCGGGTCTGATGGAGGGACGGATCCTCCCCAGAACCTGGACCTCACCGGGTCTGATGGAGGGACGGATCCTCCCCAGGACCTGGACCTCACCGGGTCTGACAGAGGAACTGATCCTCCCCAGAACCTGGACCTCACCAGGTCTGACGGAGGGACGGATCCTCCCCAGAACCTGGACCTCACCGGGTCTGATAGAGGGACGGATCCTCTCCAGAACCTGGACCTCACCAGGTCTGACGGAGGGACGGATCCTCTCCAGAACCTGGACCTCACCAGGTCTGACGGAGGGACGGATCCTCTTCAGAACCTGGACCTCACCGGGTCTGACGGAGGGACGGATCCTCCCCAGAACCTGGACCTCACCGGGTCTGACGGAGGGACGGATCCTCCCCAGAACCTGGACCTCACCGGGTCTGACGGAGGGACGGATCCTCCCCAGAACCTGGACTTTAACATCATTGAAGCGGTGTGGATCAATACTGTAGAACAGAATCAAAGGCAGAAACTTCCAAAGAACTTTGGAAAGTCCTTCAAGGATCCTGGAGACCTGGTCCTGAGGACTACTGAGGGTTCAGACTGGATGAAGAATAAAAAATATACAAAAAAAACCCAGACTGGACCAACTGGTTCTGACTCGTACTGGATTGAGATGTATGTCTGAATACGTTTTAATTCACTCTGAAAATCACAGACAGAGAAAAACGTCATTTTGTTTTTATTTTAAAGAGTAAGACACGACAGTATATGAGATCAAAAGGACAGCGAGTCACAGATACAAGAAAACGGTTTCACTATTTCCACTTGAATATTGGATTTAGCAAAATATGGAGAAAAATAACAAAAAGGGTCTTTACAGAAAAAGAAATGAAATCAAATTCATACAAATGGAGGAAAAACTAGTGGCGGTTAAAGTGCATCAGTAAATAAAGTATATTCAAGACGCTGAGTCACCTCCAAAGGAGAAATTATCTTTCAGAACTGAAGGTGTGAAGCACTTTTTTTGTTGGTTGTAGCACTTAAAGCACTTCCATGCTTCCAGTTCAGCAAGAAAGACACGTATGTTTGGACTTCTTACATGTGGATTTATGTTTGTGCAATTTACCATCAAAATGAAGAGGTTGATCATATGATTTTGGAGTTTACATTTAAACCTGCAGATGATTTCTTTGGGGGGAAAAGATGCAAAGTGACAGCTTTTATTTAAAATAAGATTTTCTATGTCCTTCCAAAACACATTAGAATGGGAGCAACAGTAGAACAAGTGTAATATAGTTTCAGGGCTAATATGCAAATATTGTACAAGCAAAGCTAATATTAATTATCTTGGAGAAAATGGCATTACAAGAGTAAATGTGCAGAATTTTGAAATGCACTCATTTTATTAGAGGTTTTTCGCCTACTGACATTTTCAAATTGCGAATTCAAAGATTTTCCTTTAGCCATGATTTTATTTTGGGTATTAAACTCTTCTAAGTTTATTTGTGCATTTAGTGTTGGTGACATTAATTCCTCCGAAGAAAAACGTCTTTTTTTATCTTTCATTCAAAACTTTAAGTGAATTTCCAAAACAAACAAATATGCCGGGGTTATAACAACAAAATAGGAAAAAATAGCGACGAAAAACGTCTTCATCTGCACATTTATTTCGTGTCTCTGACGTCACGCGTCATCCACCACTCAGCGTCCACGGAGCGCGTGACGTAGACGCGGAAGTGTTTTCATACACCTGCTGTGGAGGAGGACGGCTGTTCGGCCAGGTAAACCCGGTCTGTGTGTGATGGCAGTGGTCTAACGTGGTCTGATGTGGTTCTTTAGCTCTATTAACGCCGAGCAGAGCAGCGTTTCAGCGTCCGCTCGCTTCCGTAGCTGCAGAAGAGCTAACGGAGGCTAGCAAGCTAACCCCAGTTAGCCACACAGTCCCCGGAAGTACATAGATGGCGTAGATGCTGTTTCTCAGCAGATCCATCGCCAGTTTGATGGTTTATCTGGACTGTGACAGACGATGTGTGTCCTCAGATTGAAGGTGAGAGGATGAGCTGATCCAGGTGAGACGGAGAAACGCCCCCTTACCTGGAAAATCCAGTCGGAACTGGTTTAAACTGAGCTGAAACACCAGCTGGTGGTCACATGTAATCAGTTCAGATGTATGATGGTCTCTGGTTCCAGATCAGCAGCCTCCATCATCTCTGACACCCTCAAGGGATGGAAATACCGATACCATGGAGTCGATACTGCGGTACTCATCAGACAAAATATTGGAATTAATACTTTTAAGTTTCGTGATATCACTGTACAGATACAAAACCTGCAGTTTGTTTCCGCTTCTGAGAGTTTTGGTGATAAAATGATGTAAAAGCAGCCAGATTCTAGCTTCTGTATCACATGATGGTAGTAGCCTATCAGATTCTATCTTCTGTGTCACATGATGGTGGTAGCCTATCAGGTTGTTGCTTCTGTATCACATGATGGTGGTAGCCTATCAGATTCTAGCTTCTGTGTCACATGATGGTGGTAGCCTATCAGATTCTAGCTTCTGTATCACATGATGGTGGTAGCCTATCAGATTCTAGCTTCTGTATCACATGATGGTGGTAGCCTATCAGATTCTAGCTTCTGTATCACATGATGGTGGTAGCCTATCAGATTCTAGCTTCTGTATCACATGATGGTGGTAGCCTATCAGAGTCTAGCTTCTGTATCACATGATGGTGGTAGCCTATCAGAGTCTAGCTTCTGTGTCACATGATGGTGGTAGCCTATCAGGTTGTTGCTTCTGTATCACATGATGGTGGTAGCCTATCAGATTCTAGCTTCTGTGTCACATGATGGTGGTAGCCTATCAGATTCTAGCTTCTGTATCCCATGATGGTGGTAGCCTATCAGAGTCTAGCTTCTGTGTCACATGATGGTGGTAGCCTATCAGGTTGGTGCTTCTGTATCACATGATGATGGTAGCCTATCAGATTCTAGCTTCTGTGTCACATGATGGTGGTAGCCTATCAGATTCTAGCTTCTGTGTCACATGATGGTGGTAGCCTATCAGATTCTAGCTTCTGTATCACATGATGGTGGTAGCCTATCAGATTCTAGCTTCTGTATCACATGATGGTGGTAGCCTATCAGATTCTAGCTTCTGTATCACATGATTGTGGTAGCCTATCAGATTCTAGCTTCTGTATCACATGATGGTGGTAGCCTATCAGATTCTAGCTTCTGTGTCACATGATGGCGGTAGCCTATCAGATTCTAGCTTCGGTATCACATGATGGTGGTAGCCTATCAGATTCTAGCTTCTGTGTCACATGATGGTGGTAGCCTATCAGATTCTAGCTTCTGTGTCACATGATGGTGGTAGCCTATCAGATTCTAGCTTCTGTATCACATGATGGTGGTAGCCTATCAGATTCTAGCTTCTGTATCACATGATGGTGGTAGCCTATCAGATTCTAGCTTCTGTATCACATGATGGTGGTAGCCTATCAGATTCTAGCTTCTGTATCGCATGATGGTGGTAGCCTATCAGATTCTAGCTTCTGTATCAGATTCTAGCTTCTGTATCACATGATGGTGGTAGCCTATCAGATACTAGCTTCTGTATCACATGATGGTGGTAGCCTATCAGATTCTAGCTTCTGTATCACATAATGGTGGTAGCCTATCAGATTCTAGCTTCTGTATCACATGATGGTGGTAGCCTATCAGATTCTAGCTTCTGTATCACATGATGGTGGTAGCCTATCAGATTCTAGCTTCTGTATCACATGATGGTGGTAGCCTATCAGATTCTAGCTTCTGTGTCACATGATGGTGGTAGCCTATCAGATTCTAGCTCCTGTACCACATGATGGTGGTAGCCTATCAGATTCTAGCTTCTGTACCACATGATGGTGGTAGCCTATCAGATTCTAGCTTCTGTACCACATGATGGTGGTAGCCTATCAGATACTAGCTTCTGTATTACATGATGGTGGTAGCCTATCAGATTCTAGCTTCTCTATCACATAATGGTGGTAGCCTATCAGATTCTAGCTTCTGTATCACATGATGGTGGTAGCCTATCAGATTCTAGCTTCAGTATCACATGATGGTGGTAGCCTATCAGATTCTAGCTTCAGTATAACATGATGGTGGTAGCCTATCAGATTCTAGCTTCAGTATAACATGATGGTGGTAGCCTATCAGATTCTAGCTTCTGTATCACATGATGGTGGTAGCCTATCAGATTCTAGCTTCTGTGTCACATGATGGTGGTAGCCTATCAGATTCTAGCTTCAGTATAACATGATGGTGGTAGCCTATCAGATTCTAGCTTCAGTATAACATGATGGTGGTAGCCTATCAGATTCTAGCTTCTGTGTCACATGATGGCGGTAGCCTATCAGATTCTAGCTTCTGTATCACATGATGGTGGTAGCCTATCAGATTCTAGCTTCTGTGTCACATGATGGTGGTAGCCTATCAGATTCTAGCTTCTGTGTCACATGATGGTGGTAGCCTATCAGATACTAGCTTCTGTATCACATGATGGTGGTAGCCTATCAGATACTAGCTTCTGTATCACATGATGGTGGTAGCCTATCAGATTCTAGCTTCTGTATCACATAATGGTGGTAGCCTATCAGATTCTAGCTTCTGTATCACATGATGGTGGTAGCCTATCAGATTCTAGCTTCTGTATCACATGATGGTGGTAGCCTATCAGATTCTAGCTTCTGTATCACATGATGGTGGTAGCCTATCAGATTCTAGCTTCTGTGTCACATGATGGTGGTAGCCTATCAGATTCTAGCTTCTGTACCACATGATGGTGGTAGCCTATCAGATTCTAGCTTCTGTACCACATGATGGTGGTAGCCTATCAGATACTAGCTTCTGTATTACATGATGGTGGTAGCCTATCAGATTCTAGCTTCTCTATCACATAATGGTGGTAGCCTATCAGATTCTAGCTTCTGTATCACATGATGGTGGTAGCCTATCAGATTCTAGCTTCAGTATCACATGATGGTGGTAGCCTATCAGATTCTAGCTTCAGTATAACATGATGGTGGTAGCCTATCAGATTCTAGCTTCAGTATAACATGATGGTGGTAGCCTATCAGATTCTAGCTTCTGTATCACATGATGGTGGTAGCCTATCAGATTCTAGCTTCTGTGTCACATGATGGTGGTAGCCTATCAGATTCTAGCTTCAGTATAACATGATGGTGGTAGCCTATCAGATTCTAGCTTCAGTATAACATGATGGTGGTAGCCTATCAGATTCTAGCTTCTGTGTCACATGATGGCGGTAGCCTATCAGATTCTAGCTTCTGTATCACATGATGGTGGTAGCCTATCAGATTCTAGCTTCTGTGTCACATGATGGTGGTAGCCTATCAGATTCTAGCTTCTGTGTCACATGATGGTGGTAGCCTATCAGATACTAGCTTCTGTATCACATGATGGTGGTAGCCTATCAGATACTAGCTTCTGTATCACATGATGGTGGTAGCCTATCAGATTCTAGCTTCTGTATCACATAATGGTGGTAGCCTATCAGATTCTAGCTTCTGTATCACATGATGGTGGTAGCCTATCAGATTCTAGCTTCTGTATCACATGATGGTGGTAGCCTATCAGATTCTAGCTTCTGTATCACATGATGGTGGTAGCCTATCAGATTCTAGCTTCTGTGTCACATGATGGTGGTAGCCTATCAGATTCTAGCTTCTGTACCACATGATGGTGGTAGCCTATCAGATTCTAGCTTCTGTACCACATGATGGTGGTAGCCTATCAGATACTAGCTTCTGTATTACATGATGGTGGTAGCCTATCAGATTCTAGCTTCTCTATCACATAATGGTGGTAGCCTATCAGATTCTAGCTTCTGTATCACATGATGGTGGTAGCCTATCAGATTCTAGCTTCAGTATCACATGATGGTGGTAGCCTATCAGATTCTAGCTTCAGTATAACATGATGGTGGTAGCCTATCAGATTCTAGCTTCAGTATAACATGATGGTGGTAGCCTATCAGATTCTAGCTTCTGTATCACATGATGGTGGTAGCCTATCAGATTCTAGCTTCTGTGTCACATGATGGTGGTAGCCTATCAGATTCTAGCTTCAGTATAACATGATGGTGGTAGCCTATCAGATTCTAGCTTCAGTATAACATGATGGTGGTAGCCTATCAGATTCTAGCTTCAGTATAACATGATGGTGGTAGCCTATCAGATGAAATGATGATGCTGCTACTGTTAGTGATGATGATCATGTTTTGGTAAATTTATAATATTACTTTTACATGTTATATTTGAGCATTTTCCACTGAATAAATGTAAATAATCTTAACCTGTACTAAAGTTATTTCATAACTGAAAGAAGTTTTTTATCTCATTATTGCTCAGTTTACAGACAGGCATCTGCACAGGCAGCAGTTTTTAGTAATTACACATTTAATGTTTCCTTTTGATATTGTAACAAGTGCACTGTTGTTTTTTATTTATTCGTCGCAACCTTAGTTTTTCTATTTAATATTTGTTTACAAGTGCACTGTTTCTCTTTTATGTATTTATTTGAAGTCCTTTATTTATTGTTTTGAGTTTCCAAAATTAGTTGTCATTGTGTCGTTCAATGACATGTATGTCATTGAACGACACACACATATATATATATATATATATATATATATGTGTGTGTGTGTGTGTGTATAAATAAATCCTTAGTATTATACTTATGTTTATTTTTGATTTTATTACATTGTTTTTCTCACACTGCGTGATTTTTATTACTGTACTTGCTGAATGAATCTTTTTAATCTGCTGTGTTAAAAGAATTACTGTTCCATTGAACAAACAATAAAGTTCTATTCTTATATACATATATATATATATATATATATATATATATATATATAACACATATGTATATGAAAAAAATCAGTGTTCATCTTCAAATCTGTTGGATCACGTTGCTATGACAACCTAGCTGCTCCAGGTGGAGGAGGTGCGTAGAAACTCTGGGTCTCTGATAGGAAACCGACCAGAGCGGCAGGGTTACCTCATGGAAGGCGCTCTGGTCACCTTGTGCGCTATAACTGGTTGTACTAATAAGGCTGGTTGATAGGCTCAGTTACCACGGTAACAGAATCAGTTACCATGTTAAAAGATGAACCGTGTGTTCTTTCTTTGAGGTTTGGTTTGAGCTCAGGTGGGGGCTGTGTGTGAACTGGTTCAAACTAGTTTAACAGTCTGTGTTTGTGTCTCCCCCAGTGAAACCAGCAGAGACGTCCCAGTCGCTCCAGTAGACGCAGCAGAACGGAGGACCGGGGGATGACACCGTCCTGGTTGTAGCGTCAGGATGCAGATCCTGGTGGCCAAGCTGCTCGGCCTGCTGGGACTCTTCGGTCTCATGCTGGCCGGGGTTCTGGTCCCGGTGCGCCTCCTGCTGTCCGACTACGAGAAGGCGGGCCGGTACCGACGGGCGCTGTCTCTCTGCAACTCGTTCGGAGGAGGCGTGTTCCTCGCTACATGCTTCAATGCTCTGCTACCCGCCGTCAGAGACAAGGTGAACCGAACGGATCAGAAGAAAACCAGAACCTGGAGTAAACCGAAAGAGCTGGTTCAGGTCTACAGACTGAAAATAAACCTAGTTCTGGTGTTTGGACTGAATGTAGACCTGGTTCTGGTGTTATGGACTGAACAAAGACCTGGTTCTGGTGTTTGGACTGAACAAAGACCTGGTTCTCGTGTTTGGACTGAAAATAAACCTGGTTCTGGTGTTTGGACTGAACAAAGACCTGGTTCTGGTGTTTGGACTGAAAATAAACCTGGTTCTGGTGTTTGGACTGAACAAAGACCTGGTTCTGGTGTTTGGACTGAAAATAAACCTGGTTCTGGTGTTTGGACTGAACAAAGACCTGGTTCTGGTGTTTGGACTGAAAATAAACCTGGTTCTGGTGTTTGGACTGAACAACGGCCTGGTTCTGGTGTTATGGACTGAATGTGGACCTGGTTCTGGTGTTTGGACTGAAAATAAACCTGGTTCTGGTGATTTGGACTAAATGTAGACCTGGTTCTGGTGTTTGGACTGAACAAAGGCCTGGTTCTGGTGTTTGGACTGAAAATAAACCTAATTCTGGTGATTTGGACTAAATGTAGACCTGGTTCTGGTGTTTGGACTGAACAAAGGCCTGGTTCTGGTGTTTGGACTGAACAAAGACCTGGTTCTGGTGTTTGGACTGAAAAAAAACCTAATTCTGGTGATTTGGACTAAATGTAGACCTGGTTCTGGTGTTTGGACTAAACATACCCTGGTTCTGGAGTTCTGGACTGAACATAGACCTGGTTCTGGTGTTATGGACTGAATGTGGACCTGGTTCTGGTGTTTGAACTGAACGTATATCTGGTTCTGGTGTTTGGACTAAACATACCCTGGTTCTGGAGTTCTGGACTGAACATAGACCTGGTTCTGGTGTTTGGACTAAACGTAGACCTGGTTCTGGAGTTACAGACTGAACATAGACCTGGTTCTGGTGTTTGGACTGAATCTAGACCTGGTTCTGGTGTTTGGACTGAATCTAGACCTGGTTCTGGTGTTTGGACTAAACATAGACCTGGTTCTGGTGTTTGGACTAAACATAGACCTGGTTCTGGAGTTACAGACTGAACATAGACCTGGTTCTGGTGTTTGGACTGAACATAGACCTGGTTCTGGTGTTTGGACTGAATCTAGACCTGGTTCTGGAGCTACAGACTGAACATAGACCTGGTTCTGGTGTTATGGACTGAATGTGGACCTGGTTCTGGTGTTTGGACTAAACATAGACCTGGTTCTGGAGTTACAGACTGAATCTAGACCTGGTTCTGGTGTTTGGACTAAACATAGACCTGGTTCTGGTGTTTGGACTGAATGTGGACCTGGTTCAGGTGTTATGGACTGAATGTGGACCTGGTTCTGGTGTTATGGACTGAATGTGGACCTGGTTCTGGTGTTTGGACTAAACATAGACCTGGTTCTGGTGTTTGGACTGAACACAGACCTGGTTCTGGTGTTATGGACTGAATCTAGACCTGGTTCTGGTGTTTGGACTAAACATAGACCTGGTTCTGGAGATACAGACTGAACATAGACCTGGTTCTGGTGTAATGGACTGAATGTGGACCTGGTTCTGGTGTTTGGACTAAACATAGACCTGGTTCTGGAGCTACAGACTGAACATAGACCTGGTTCTGGAGTTACAGACTGAACATAGACCTGGTTCTGGTGTTATGGACTGAATGTGGACCTGGTTCTGGTGTTTGGACTAAACATAGACCTGGTTCTGGAGCTACAGACTGAACATAGACCTGGTTCTGGTGTTTGGACTAAACATAGACCTGGTTCTGGTGTTTGGACTGAATCTAGACCTGGTTCTGGTGTTTGGACTAAACATAGACCTGATTCTGGAGTTCTGGACTGATCTAGACCTGGTCTTGGTTCCTCCTCAGGTGGGCGACGTGTTCCAGCGGCTCCAGATCAGCAGCGATTACCCTCTGGCGGAGACGATGATGATGGTGGGCTTCTTCCTCACCGTCTTCGTGGAGCAGACCGTCCTCACCTTCCGGAAGGAGAAGCCGTCCTTCATCGACCTGGAGACCTTCAACGCCGGCGGCTCCGAGGCCGGCAGCGACTCCGAGTACGACACGCCCTTCATCGCGTCGCCGCGGGGGGGCGCGGCCAGAGGCGGGCGCCACGCTCACGGCCACCATCACGGACACTTGAGCCCGGCCGAGCTGGCGGGGGTGGGGCCTCTGAGGCTGGCCAGTCTGGTCCTGGCGCTCTCCGCCCACTCGGTGTTCGAGGGGCTGGCGCTCGGCCTGCAGGAGGACGGCGCCAAGCTGGGCGGCCTCTTCCTGGGCGTGGCCGTGCACGAGACGCTGGCGGCCGTCGCCCTCGGGGTGAGCGTGGCCAAGGCGGCGCTCGGCATGAGGGACGCCGCCAAGCTGGGCGTGACGGTCAGCCTGATGATCCCGCTGGGGGCGCTGGTGGGGATGGGCATCGAGTCGGCGCAGACGCTGGCGGGCGGCGTGACGTCGGTGCTGCTGCAGGGATTGGCCGCCGGAACCTTCCTCTTCGTCACCTTCTTCGAGATCCTTTCCAGAGAGCTGGAGGAGAAACAGGACCGGCTGCTCAAAGTCCTCTTCCTCATCCTCGGCTACGCGGCGCTCGCCGTGCTCGTCTTCATCAAGTGGTGAAAGGCAGGAAGTGCTCGGACACGCAGCGAAGCCGAATGAAGAGGAAGCGTTGACGAGACGTTTTTCCAAGATTCAGATAAAAGTTCAGTTTTAAGGATGAAGTTAAACCGGTTCTGGTCCGACTGTCGGATATGAAGTCTATCCGAGTCAGGAATCAACATTTTCCTACTGAGGCTGCTGTCCATCACCGTCCCATCGAGGTAGTCCCGAGAAAGAAACCGGACTTTCTTCAGCTTTTCAGGGTCATCTTCACGAACCACGAAAGAAGTCCAGTTCTCGTCGTTTAAAGGGTTAAATGGGTCTCGTAGGCATCTCAAAGCACCGGGGGTCTCCGGCTATCAGTGGGACGCCCCAAAAGAGGCATTTAATTTTAAACAGCAGGTTCTTCTACACAGAACGGATCAGCACCGTTAACGGGAGGAAGAGGAGTTCAGAGGGTGATGAAGAACAGTGCCGTTCAGTTAGATTAAACATGTCTGAGAATCTGATGAATCCTGAACAGAACAGAGAGAATCAGGATTGTTAAAGTGGAAACTGGAAAAGATGAGATCAGGATCGATGAGCGTAGAAAACGTGGTTTCTCCCAGATGGAAACCAGTCTTTCCCAGTTAGCAGACCTGCAGGCCGTCGGATGGGGGGTGGACTTCGGTGGATTTTGGCGGACTTTGCCCATCAGATGGTGGGTGGACTTCAGCCGTAGGATGGGGGGTGGACTTCGGCCGTAGGATGGGGGGTGGACTTTGCTGGACTTTGGTGGATTTTGGTGGATTTTGGCGGACTTTGCCTGTCGGATGGTGAATGGACTTCAGTTGTTAGATGGTGGGCGGCTTTTGGCAGACTTCAGCCATCAAATGGGGGACGGACGTTATCTGTCTGATGGGGGCGGACTTTGCCCATCGGATGGGGGGCGGACTTCGGCCGTCAGATGGGGGGTGGATGTCATTTATCTGATGGGGGCAGACTTCGATTGTTAGATGGTGGATGGACTTCAGCAGACTTCAGCCATCAGATGGGGGGGTGGACTTCGGTGGATTTTGGTGGATTCCAGCAGACTTTTCCCGTCTGATGTTGGGTGGACTTCGGCCGTCAGATGGGGGTGGATGTCATCTGTCTGATAGGGGCAGACTTCGGTTGTTAGATGGTGGGCGGCTTTCGGCAGACTTCAGCCATCAGATGGGGGGTGGACTTCGGTGGATTTTGGTGAATTCCAGCGGACTTTGCCTGTCGGATGGTGGGTGGACTTTGGCCGTTGGATAAGGGGTGGACTTGCGTCGTTAGATGGTGGATGGTCTTCGGCGGACTTCAGCCATCGGATGGGGGGGTGGACGTCATCTGTCTGATGGGGGCAGACTCCGGTTGTTTGATGGTGGGCGGACTTCAGCCATCGGATGGGGGGTGGACGTCATCTGTCTGACGGGGGCAGACTTCGGTTGTTTGATGGTGGGCGGACTTCAGCCATCGGATGGGGGGTGGACGTCATCTTTCTGATGGGGGCAGACTTCGGTTGTTAGATGGTGGGCGGACTTCAGCCATCGGATGGGGGGTGGACGTCATCTTTCTGATGAGGGCAGACTCCGGTTGTTTGATGGTGGGCAGACTTCAGCAATCGGATGGGGGGTGGACGTCATCTTTCTGATGGGGGCAGACTTCGGTTGTTAGATGGTGGGCAGACTTCAGCAATCGGATGGGGGATGGACTTCAGTGGATTTTGGTGGATTTCGGCGGACTTTGCCCGTCGGATGCTGGGTGGACTTTGGCCATTGGATAAGGGGTGGAATTGCGTCGTTAGATGGGGGGCAGACTTTAGCCATCGGATTGGGGTTGGACGTCGTCTGTCTGATGGGGGCAGACTGCGGTTGTTAGATGGTGATCTGACTTCAGCGGACTTGGGCTGTCATGATGATGTGTTCTGAACGTTTTCCCGCCACAAGCAGCTGAGAACCAAACCTTTCTGTGGGGATTTAAAACCACTGATGTTTAGTTTTTATGTGTGTTGATAAAGAAGGAAATCCTTGTCTTGTTTTCTTCAGCTTTGTATTTATTGTGTTTCCAGAGGTGGTTTCACTTTTGTAAACTGGAATTAATAAAAACTTGTTTCAAAAGATTGTGTGTGATTTATTCATGTAAACATGGTCAGCATGACTCAAACTGAACATGGTGATAAAAGCTGAATAAAGGAGATTTATGACACGTTGGGGGAGTTTTTCCCAGAACTGCAACAGGTTCTGTGCAGAAATTGTTGATGGATGCAGAATAATAGGACGCTGGAGCCCGACGAACTGCAATATGTGTTCCCACAATAGCACTGGTTCCAACTGAGGTCTGCAGAATAACATCTTTGAACACACAACACATGTAACCTGGAAGCAGATGGGCTGCAGAAGCAGAAGAACAGACCGGGTTCCACTGCTGTCAGTGAGAACAGGAAACTGAGGCTACAATTCACACAGATTCACCAGAACTGGACCATAGAAGATGGAGAAACGTTGCTGGTCTGACGAGTCTCCATTTCAGCTCCACATTCAGAATCTGCTGGAAACATCATGAAAGCATGAATCCATCCTGCCTTAGATCAGGGTTTCAGGCTGCTGCTGGTGGAACGGCAGATTCTCATCACTGATGAGGTGGAACGGGAGATTCTCATCACTGATGAGGTGGAACGGGAGATTCTCATCACTGATGAGGTAGAACGGGAGATTCTCATCACTGATGAGGTGGAACGGGAGATTCTCATCACTGATGAGGTGGAACGGGAGATTCTCATCACTGATGAGGTGGAGCGGGAGGTTCTCATCACTGATGAGGTGGAACGGGTGATTCTCATGATGATGAGGTGGAAAAGGAGATTCTCATCACTAATGAGGTGGAACAGGAGGTTCTCATCACGATGAGGTGGAACGGGTGATTCTCATCACTGATGAGGTGGAACGGGAGATTCTCATCACTGATGAGGTGGAGCGGGAGATTCTCATCATGATAAGGTGGAACGGGAGATTCTCATCACTGATGAGGTGGAACGGGAGATTCTCATCACTGATGAGGTGGAACGGGAGATTCTCATCATGATAAGGTGGAACGGGAGATTCTCATCACTGATGAGGTGGAACGGGAGATTCTCATCACTGATGAGGTGGAGCGTGAGATTCTCATCATGATAAGGTGGAACGGGAGATTCTCATCACTGATGAGGTGGAACGGGAGATTCTCATCACTGATGAGGTGGAACGGGAGATTCTCATTACTGATGAGGTGGAACGGGAGATTCTCATCACTAATGAAGTGGAACGGGAGATTCTCATCACTGATGAGGTGGAACGGGAGATTCTCATCATGATGAGGTGGAACGGGAGATTCTCATCACTGATGAGGTGGAACGGGAGATTCTCATCACTGATGAGGTGGAACGGGAGATTCTCATCACTGATGAGGTGGAACGGGAGATTCTCATTACTGATGAGGTGGAACGGGAGATTCTCATCACTAATGAGGTGGAACGGGAGATTCTCATCACTGATGAGGTGGAACGGGAGATTCTCATCACTAATGAGGTAGAACGGGAGATTCTCATCACTGATGAGGTGGAACGGGGAGATTCTCATCACTGATGAGGTGGAACGGGAGATTCTCATCACTGATGAGGTGGAACGGGAGATTCTCATCACTGATGAGGTGGAACGGGAGATTCTCATCACTAATGAGGTGGAACAGGAGGTTCTCATCACTGATGAGGTGGAACGGGTGATTCTCATGATGATGAGGTGGAAAAAGGAGATTCTCATCACTAATGAGGTGGAACAGGAGGTTCTCATCACGATGAGGTGGAACGGGTGATTCTCATCACTAATGAGGTGGAACGGGAGATTCTCATCACTGATGAGGTGGAACGGGAGATTCTCATCACTAATGAGGTAGAACGGGAGATTCTCATCACTGATGAGGTGGAACGGGAGATTCTCATCACTGATGAGGTGGAACAGGAGATTCTCATCACTGATGAGGTGGAGCGGGAGATTCTCATGATGATGAGGTGGAAAAGGAGATTCTCATCACTAATGAGGTGGAACAGGAGGTTCTCATCACTGATGAGGTGGAACGGGTGATTCTCATGATGATGAGGTGGAAAAGGAGATTCTCATCACTAATGAGGTGGAACAGGAGGTTCTCATCACGATGAGGTGGAACGGGTGATTCTCATTACTGATGAGGTGGAACGGGAGATTCTCATCACTGATGAGGTGGAGCGGGAGATTCTCATCATGATAAGGTGGAACGGGAGATTCTCATCACTGATGAGGTGGAACGGGAGATTCTCATCACTGATGAGGTGGAACGGGAGATTCTCATCATGATAAGGTGGAACGGGAGATTCTCATCACTGATGAGGTGGAACGGGAGATTCTCATCACTGATGAGGTGGAGCGGGAGATTCTCATCATGATAAGGTGGAACGGGAGATTCTCATGATGATGAGGTGGAAAAGGAGATTCTCATCACTAATGAGGTGGAACAGGAGGTTCTCATCACTGATGAGGTGGAACGGGTGATTCTCATGATGATGAGGTGGAAAAGGAGATTCTCATCACTAATGAGGTGGAACAGGAGGTTCTCATCACGATGAGGTGGAACGGGTGATTCTCATCACTGATGAGGTGGAACGGGAGATTCTCATCACTGATGAGGTGGAGCGGGGGATTCTCATCATGATAAGGTGGAACGGGAGATTCTCATCACTGATGAGGTGGAACGGGAGATTCTCATCACTGATGAGGTGGAACGGGAGATTCTCATCATGATAAGGTGGAACGGGAGATTCTCATCACTGATGAGGTGGAACGGGAGATTCTCATCACTGATGAGGTGGAGCGGGAGATTCTCATCATGATAAGGTGGAACGGGAGATTCTCATCACTGATGAGGTGGAACGGGAGATTCTCATCACTGATGAGGTGGAACGGGAGATTCTCATCACTGATGAGGTGGAACGGGAGATTCTCATTACTGATGAGGTGGAACGGGAGATTCTCATCACTAATGAGGTGGAACGGGAGATTCTCATCACTGATGAGGTGGAACGGGAGATTCTCATCATGATGAGGTGGAACGGGAGATTCTCATCACTGATGAGGTGGAACGGGAGATTCTCATCACTGATGAGGTGGAACGGGAGATTCTCATCACTGATGAGGTGGAACGGGAGATTCTCATCATGATAAGGTGGAACGGGAGATTCTCATCACTGATGAGGTGGAACGGGAGATTCTCATCACTGATGAGGTGGAACGGGAGATTCTCATTACTGATGAGGTGGAACGGGAGATTCTCATCACTAATGAGGTGGAACGGGAGATTCTCATCATGATGAGGTGGAACGGGAGATTCTCATCACTGATGAGGTGGAACGGGAGATTCTCATCATGATGAGGTGGAACGGGGAGATTCTCATCATGATGAGGTGGAACCGGAGATTCTCATCATGATGAGGTGGAACGGGAGATTCTCATCACTGATGAGGTGGAACGGGAGATTCTCATCACTAATGAGGTGGAACGGGGAGATTCTCATCACTGATGAGGTGGAACGAGAGATTCTCATCACTGATGAGGTGGAACAGGAGATTCTCATCACGATGAGGTGGAACAGGAGATTCTCATCACTGCTGAGGTGGAACGGGAGATTCTCATCACGATGAGGTGGAACGGGAGATTCTCATCGTGATGGGGTGGAACGGGAGATTCTCATCATAATGAGGTGGAACGGGGAGATTCTCATCACGATGAGGTGGAACGGGAGATTCTCATCACTGATGAGGTGGAACGAGAGATTCTCATCGTGATGAGGTGGAACGGGAGATTCTCATCATGATGAGGTGGAACAGGGAGATTCTCATCATGATGAGGTGGAACGGGAGATTCTCATCACGATGAGGTGGAACGGGAGATTCTCATCACTGATGAGGTGGAACGGGAGATTCTCATCACGATGAGGTGGAACGGGAGATTCTCATCGTGATGGGGTGGAACGGGAGATTCTCATCATAATGAGGTGGAGCGGGGAGATTCTCATCACAATGAGGTGGAACGGGAGATTCTCATCACTGATGAGGTGGAACAAGAGATTCTCATCGTAATGAGGTGGAACAGGGAGATTCTCATCATGATGAGGTGGAACGGGAGATTCTCATCACTGATGAGGTGGAACGGGAGATTCTCATCACGATGAGGTGGAACGGGAGATTCTCAACACTGATGAGGTGGAACGAGAGATTCTTATCAGTGATGAGGTGGAACGGGAGATTCTCATCATGATGAGGTGGAACGGGAGATTCTCATCGCGATGAGGTGGAACGGGAGATTCTCAACACTGATGAGGTGGAACGAGAGATTCTCATCAGTGATGAGGTGGAACGGGAGATTCTCATCGTAATGAGGTGGAACAGGGAGATTCTCATCACTAATGAGGTGGAACGAGAGATTCTTATCAGTGATGAGGTGGAACGGGGAGATTCTCATCATAATGAGGTGGAACGGGGAGATTCTCATCATAATGAGGTGGAACGAGAGATTCTCATCACTAATGAGGTGGAACGAGAGATTCTTATCAGTGATGAGGTGGAACGGGAGATTCTCATCATGATGAGGTGGAACGGGAGATTCTCATCACGATGAGGTGGAACGGGAGATTCTCAACACTGATGAGGTGGAACGAGAGATTCTCATCAGTGATGAGGTGGAACGGGAGATTCTCATCGTAATGAGGTGGAACAGGGAGATTCTCATCACTAATGAGGTGGAACGAGAGATTCTCATCAGTGATGAGGTGGAACGGGAGATTCTCATCATAATGAGGTGGAACGGGGAGATTCTCATCATAATGAGGTGGAACGAGAGATTCTCATCACTAATGAGGTGGAACGGGAGATTCTCATCATAATGAGGTGGAACGGGAGATTCTCATCACTGATGAGGTGGAACGGGAGATTCTCATCATGAAGTGGTGGAACGGGATATTCTCATCATGATGTGGTGGAACGGGAGATTCTCATCATGATGAGGTGGAACAGGGAGATTCTCATCGTGATGAGGTGGAACAAGAGATTCTCATCATGATGTGGTGGAACGGGAGATTCTCATCATGATGAGGTGGAACAGGGAGATTCTCATCATAATGAGGTGGAACGAGAGATTCTCATCACTAATGAGGTGGAACGAGAGATTCTTATCAGTGATGAGGTGGAACGGGAGATTCTCATCATGATGAGGTGGAACGGGAGATTCTCATCACGATGAGGTGGAACGGGAGATTCTCAACACTGATGAGGTGGAACGAGAGATTCTCATCAGTGATGAGGTGGAACGGGAGATTCTCATCGTAATGAGGTGGAACAGGGAGATTCTCATCACTAATGAGGTGGAACGAGAGATTCTCATCAGTGATGAGGTGGAACGGGAGATTCTCATCATGATGAGGTGGAACGGGGAGATTCTCATCATAATGAGGTGGAACGAGAGATTCTCATCACTAATGAGGTGGAACGGGAGATTCTCATCATAATGAGGTGGAACGGGAGATTCTCATCACTGATGAGGTGGAACGGGAGATTCTCATCATGAAGTGGTGGAACGGGATATTCTCATCATGATGTGGTGGAACGGGAGATTCTCATCATGATGAGGTGGAACAGGGAGATTCTCATCGTGATGAGGTGGAACAAGAGATTCTCATCATGATGTGGTGGAACGGGAGATTCTCATCATGATGAGGTGGAACAGGGAGATTCTCATCACTAATGAGGTGGAACGAGAGATTCTCATCAGTGATGAGGTGGAACGGGGAGATTCTCATCATAATGAGGTGGAACGGGGAGATTCTCATCATAATGAGGTGGAACGAGAGATTCTCATCACTAATGAGTTGGAATGGGAGATTCTCATCATAATGAGGTGGAACGGGGAGATTCTCATCATAATGAGGTGGAACGAGAGATTCTCATCACTAATGAGGTGGAACGGGAGATTCTCATCATAATGAGGTGGAACGGGATATTCTCATCATGATGTGGTGGAACGGGAGATTCTCATCGTGATGAGGTGGAACAAGAGATTCTCATCATGATGAGGTGGAACGGGAGATTCTCATCGTGATGAGGTGGAACGGGAGATTCTCATCACTGATGAGGTGGAGCAGAGATTCTCATCACTGATGAGGTGGAACGGGAGATTCTCATCATGATGTGGTGGAACGTTAGCATTCAGGAGTATTTACAGATGAGTACAGACCTGTCCGGCCGTACACACTTCAGAGTCAGGAGATGAGAAACCGCTGTCCGTCTGTCCTTCACCTGCCGCTGATTGCCGCCATCTTTGACCTCTGGGTTAAGCGTGACGTCGAGGCGGCTTCCTGTCGCCCGACTTTGGTTGGCGGACCAGCAGCAGCGAGCACCGCTGATTGGATTAGGCTGCATCCACCTGAGTTTGATTGTTTGTTGACATAGTTTTAGGGAAAGCTCTGATCAATCCCTGAGGAGAAACCCGGGACCACGCAGCTCCTGATTTAATCCCCCTGCTGTAATGTGATCAATCAGAGCCCGACCTGCAGATTAGAGTCAGAGCTCAGCAGCTGCTTCCTGTTAGGAGGATTCTCTGACCTCCTGAAGACTAGATTAGGCGTTTTAGTGTCTGACTGAAGATGACGCATCAGCAGAACATTTCCACCCTGCTGGCCTGTTGTTCCACTTACTGTATGAGGACGTAGTGGCTGCCATTTAACCACAAACGTAAGGCTAATTTATAGTCCTCTACATGGGGTACGGAGAGCCCTCTATGTTGTCTGCACGAATTATATTTTAAGTGTCCGTCACATCATCAAGGGACAACGGATACAGCAAGGGCTGTGATTGGTCTATCACAACATAAACACTGGCAGCGCCATCTTTAAAACCCACAAAGACGCAGATATGAGTCCAACCGAAGAATGTTTGGCCGAAGAAGTGAGGGAATACCAAAATCTCTCCATAGTCTCCGTTTCTGCATCAAAAGTATCTGTTTTAATGTTAATCAGCTGCAGCAACAGTTTTTCACTCATCGCTCACTGTAACCGGAAGCAAAATAACCACCGAGGCTACTGACCAATGGCATGATAGGACTAGCCTAGTCTCGAGTAGCAACCCGTACTGGTCGGGGGGGGTTGCATTGCATATCCGGCACCATGATGGAGAATGAAGGCGCGAGTGGTCTCCGTGGTTACACAGCTGAATAACGCATTACGCAGTCGGAGAAGTGCAGTATACTGTAGGCCTGAGTGTTTACTCGGATATTCTGGGTTAATTTAGTCCAAGTTTAGCCGGAAATTCTGGGTTAACTTAGTCTGAGTCTAGTCAGGAACTCTGGGTTAAATTAGTCAAAGGCTTGTCAGAAACTGTGATTTAACTTAGTCTGAGAGTAGTCAAAAACTCTCGGTTGACTGAGTCCGAGTGTAGTCAGAATCCCCGGCTTTACTTAGTCCAGGTCTAGTCAGAAACTCTCAGATAACTTAGTCCGAGTCTAGCCAGAAAAAATGGGTAAACTTAGTCCGAGTTTAGTCAGAAACTCTGGGTTAACTCAACCCGAGTCTAATCAGAAACTCACAAATAATTAGGTCTGAGTCTAGTCAGAAAAAAATAGTTTGCTTTGTCCGAGTCGAGCCAAAAACTCGGGGTTTACTGAGTTAAGTCTAGTCAGAAACTCTGGGTTAACTTAGTCTTAGTCTAGTCAGAAACTCTGGGTTAACTTAGTCATTCACTAACTGACCCGTTTTTTACATTTCCACTCAGAAATATTTTTACAATCGTTATGCTGCAGAAACTTCGGAAAAATTAAACGTAAAAAGTCCAATAAAATAAATAAATAAAGACAACGCTGTGGAGCACTGCACTTGCAGTAATGTGTCTTATTTGCATCCTTACTGGGACGACATGCAGCATCTTTGCTAAAGTCTGACCCATTACCAGACTTTTCTTGTCAAACAAGCTCGTCATAAGTCTGGTAACTATCCGTTGGTCTGAGTCAGACGTGATGACTGAGCGGTTCCTGTGTGATACATCAGGTCATCCTGCAGCTTTCTCTGAATGGAAGCCTGAAAAACTCTCAGTAGCTCCATAAATAAGGAGGATAAAGTGGTTTTAGGTGGATTCTGTTGACTGCGGTGATAATCTTGCAGTACACCCAACTTACTTAAGAGAGCCAGAGCACTATATGAAACTGATGCCTGGGGATTAAAAGTGAGAATATACCTTGGGATTAAAGACAGTTGGAGGAGTAAATATAAAAATCTTCTGTTTTTTTGGATGACAAAAGGAGGCTCAGAGGTGATCGGGCCTTTTCCATTTCCGGTCCAAAGCTGTGGAACGATCTTCCACAGCACATCAGACAGACTCCTTCTTTTGCTGGTTTTAAATCTAATTTAAAAACACATAATTTTTCCTTGGCCTTGAGTGAAGGTGTGCAGTGATAAATAGTTGTCTGAAGGTCTCTTTGCATTTTATTATATCTGTTTTGTGTATTTTTTTCTTTTAAAAATTGTCCTCGTATCTTTTCATCTTCTTTTGTAGCTTTTAGTTGCCTTTGAAATGGTTTTTTTTTAAAACTATGTTCTTCATATTCAGCTTACTCTTTTTAATATGGTTGTTCTTACTTGTTATCTTACTCTTATATTTGTAATGCACAGCACTTTGTTCAGCCTTGTTGTTATTTTAAAAGTGCTTTAAAGCTGGTATGGTACTCAGGACACTCAGTATGGACTTTAAAGGGACATTGTGTAATCGGGAGCAGCTCCCTCGTACTTTTCATGCTGCATTCGCGTGAAACCGGACAGACCGACGACATCCGCTGCATGTAAAGTTATCACCGGCCTCTATGTGAAGACGTGGTCCGTCAGTTACAGTGACATCAGTCCACATCTGATTTGTTGTCATGGCGATGTCGTATTGTTTTCCCTGACCCATGTTTTACCGTCTTTCGCTCGGCTTCATTGATTAAAATGACATCTGGTTTGTTACCGACGGCCGTCTGCCCGACTGCACGTGAACGCAGCATCACGCTGGTTTCTCCCACTGCAGCGCGGTGACTTTTCAAAGGCATTACCTCGAACTGAGCTGAAAACTCCGGTGTGTCCGGTGAGTTTCTGTGTTTTCCTGCTGTCACGCTTCTCCCGAACGCAAAAACATGGCGATACGACATGGCAGCCTCCACCGAGCCGCCCCGCTCGATGTGTAAATGAATGATACGAACGGCAAATTTAGAACTTAGAGGAGCACTTCAGTTTGTTGATGGGAGTGATTACTGATTAATGAAAAAACACTTTTGAACCAAATAATCAGTTTTGTGAATAAATAACAGGAGAACTTACACAATATCCCTTTAATGGACCTTTTTGGTTCAGTTGCTGGTGAACTCCATTACATGCACTGCAAAAACTCAGATCTTAGCAAGTAGATTTTTCTCATTTCTAGACAAAATATCTCATCACATTCAAAATAAGACAGAATTGCTTAAATAGAAACATTTTGGTTGGATATAAGATCTTGTTTTAAGACAACGCATCTCATTTCAAGACATCAAGAAAATTTTGATTGTTCCATTGGCAGAATTTTTACTGATTACAAGAAAAAAAATCTTGAAATAAGATCTAATATCTTCCTGAAATGTTTCTCTTTAAGCAATTTTGTCTTATTTTGAGTGTGATGAGATATTTTATCCAAGAAAAATATATTTGCTAAGATCTGAGTTTTCGCAGTGTGAAAGTTGGGGGGGGGGACGACGACGACGACGAAACACACACCCCCACCCCCGGATATCCAGCTGCATTTAAGATATTAAAAAGTGCTCCAGAGTCTAGCTCAGCATGAAGATGAGTAGAAGATGAAGGACCATCATTTTGTGGGTGTACTATTCCTTTAAGAGTGTAGTCATGATACCGTGGTATACTGTGAAACCGTGATATTTTAGCTCACGGATATCATTATCAGAATTTCATACCGGTGTAGTGTCAAAAAGTGATCGTCTGCCAAAAACTGATTAAACAGGCTGTGTGGGTGGGGTAGGGTGTAGCTGCAGCTTGGAAGCTAGGGGCGTGTCGTTGTGGGGGTGCCATGTACCGACGTCATCACCACCACACCCATGAGAGCATGGTGAAACCTATGCTGCGTTCCATTTTCATCGGAACTGGGGGGTGACGTCACACCCGACCAACTTGCGTTCCAGCTCACTGGTCGGAAAACCAGTTAGCAGCCTAGCAAAATAACGTGTTTGCTAAGGCTATTGTTATTAGCCGTTGTTGGCACAGCTGGAGTTGTAGTTCACATATACCACATGAAAAATGTGAATTACACCACAGCAGCTTCCACCTACATCTATATAAACCAATACTACGTGTACGATTGATTTATGCAACAAAATATTAGTAAGAAGCGTAAATAAATGTGACATTACAGGAGCTTCTAAAACTGCTAACACTGGGCGCGGCCATCTTTAAATCTGAACTCGGAGCTGCGAGAGTTGTCCGACTTTCCGAGTGGGAAATCCGACTTCAGGGGGGCGTTCCAGTTGAAACTTCCTACTCGGAACTGGGAATTTCCAACTTCCGAGTTCAAATGGAACGCAGCACTAACCCTGACCCTGAACACACAACAGGCGGCTGTTAAATCAGTTTTTGGCACGTCCCCGGTTCATGCCGGTCTCCACAGTCTGCTTTTGGGTCCTGGTGACTTCATCTGCCGAAAGTTAGAGACAAGGTTATAATAGTTTTGGATCTTTAATTAGTTTCAGTTTTTATTTCGTTTTGACTTTTTGTTTTTCAGTTCAGTTAGTTTTAGTTAGTTT
This sequence comes from Atherinomorus stipes, assembly GCA_023101725.1. Lineage (NCBI taxonomy): Eukaryota > Metazoa > Chordata > Actinopteri > Atheriniformes > Atherinidae > Atherinomorus > Atherinomorus stipes. The sequence continues at coordinate 115,848 of JALJCO010003432.1, forward strand.
TTTGAGCAGATTTGCTAGTTTTTATTAGTTTCTATTTTTGGAAAATGTTTAGTTTTAGTTTAGTTTTTATTAGTTTCAGTGTTAGTTTTAGTTTTTGGGGGTTTTCTTTTCAGTAAATTATAGGTGTTTGTCTGGTGTGACATTCAAAATAATCAGAAAGTCACTTGGAGTAAAACCAGTAGAGCAAAGTAAAAAGGTTAAATAGAAATAGATTTAAAATCAACTCAAAAGGCTGATGTATTATATTAATTCACAAAGACTAAAACTATGTTTCTGCAATCATTTTAGTTAGTTTTGTAAAGATATGATACAGTTTCAGTTAGTTATCGTTTTGTTAAAAACTGTCGTTTTTATTTTTATTTCAGTTAACTGAAATGTTTTTTCAATTTTAGTTTTCGTTTTTTCGTTAGTTTTAGTTAACTATAATAACCTTGGTTAGAGAAAATGTGAAAGTGAAGTTTAACTGCCTCGTTTTCATCATTTCTTCTCATGTGGACACAAACAGGTTCAGTCCATCAGACGGTTCGGGGTAGATGAGTTTTGCTGACCCTGATCCAGCTGCTCTGGCTGAACCAACAGGGACGTTTCAGCAAACGAGTGACGTGGAAGGAAGAAAAGCAGCAGATGCTCGGCCTGAGGGGAGCGAGGTTTCCTTCCTTCCACCTCCTTAAGCTTCTTAGTGGTGTAAGTCTGCCTGGCCGCCTGCAGCCGTCCTGCAGGGCTGCCTCGGCTCTGATCAGTGACCCTCTAATCCCACTGTGGAAAAGGTTAGCTTTAGCTGGACGGTGGATCTCCGAGCTTTGTCACGGTGCCAGGGCGACCCCAGCATTTTGTAGGGCATGGAGGAGCTTTTGTTACCGAGCAGCGAGGAGGAGGCTCGCTCCGACCAAAGTTCCTTCGTTCCCGGAGAGTCCGGGAGGACGATGTGGGAACGGACCAGGAGCTTCTTCCAGGACGCGGTGAAGGGGGACCTGGCCCGGAGCGTGAGGGATTTCTGCAAGCGGAACGGGCTGCTGACGCTCTCCGTCATTTCTGTGATAACCGGCTGCACTCTGGGCTTCATGCTGAGAGGAACTCAGCTGTCCACTCAGGTACATCTCACCTTTTCCCACCCCAGCTCTGCCTTCCCGACCCCGGCTTTCTCATCAGCTTCCAGGAGTCTGCTGGTCTGAGGACAGTCCCCCCCTCTGTGTTTCTGTGTTGGTAATCACCTGCTGGGGTTTAATGCTCCTCATTTGTCCCATTAAACGTCCCCCCCCCTTCAGATTTCCAGTTCTGCCCCGTCTGGATTCATCTGCCACCGCTTTGATAAAACTCACTGAATCTCAAACTTATGAGTCGCCTTGGTGGCACCTCGTTTAGCGTTTCTGCTTTCCAGTTTATTTTCCGTAAGAGGAAAATTAAAAGTCCAAAATTCTTCAAACAAGCCAAACATTTTATTTGTCTGCAGACGTTGACGGTGAAACATCTCCCTAAAAACGCTGCTGTGCGTTTCCTCTGAGGCAGATTGGCTTTGCCATGCTTGTACAGGACAGTAGAGGGTCAGCGGTAACGCCCATCAGAGACAGCAGAGGGAGCGTCTAATCCAGCGGGTCACCAGCCTGCACGTGCTCGTTGTAGCCTCTCCAACGCTGATGCACATCCACGAGTCACTGTGATCATGCAGGTAGTCGCTGCTGCAGCAGGCTGCTCTGTCACCGATGGCTGATCACTGGTCTGATGGCTACAGAGGGTCTACAATTACTTACTCACATGGCCAAATGCTAAAGAGTCACGGTGTGACTGAATTTAGCCATTTTATACACTGGATGCAGCTGACATCTTTAAAAAAATAAGATAAAATAGAATAGGATAAGTGAAAAGTGCATTTTTATATTAAAACATTAGTTGGAGCATATGACAAACAGTGTTGTATAGTAACTAAGTAAAAATACTTTGTTACTTTACTTAAGTAGTATTTTTTTATATTTGTACTTTACTACTACTTCTATTTCTGATGACTTTTACTTTTACTTCACTACATTTTCCGAGAAAAATCAATACTTTTACTCCATTACATTTACCTGAGTATCTTAGTTACTCGTTACAAAATAAGAAGGAACCTAACAGCCAATAGACAATCATTGTTTCGTTGTAGTGGGACTAGCAGCTAGTAGCAGCCTTGTGCAGCCGTCTCTGAAGCTAAACACACCTTTACCTGCGTCAGCAGCAGGTGAAACACTGTTCAGCATCGCTGGTCTGGTCATCAGTCCAAGAAGAACCAGACTGAGTTCTCACCATTTAGAGAAACAACTTCTTTTGAGGTTGAACAAAAAGTTTTTCATGGTTCAGTAACGACTGATGGACAGTTCATGCTGTCACACTGCAGTCACGTTAAAGTTCAACCAATCAAGTTTTTTTGTTTGCATCACCTCCAAGCACCAAGAGTTTATTAGGAAGGATTTTATATTGAATGCACGTGGGTATGAATGTTAGTAGGCATGCATGCGGGTCTGTAAGGATGTTTGTGTGTATTTTTCTACATGGTTGGGTTTATGTTAGGAGGTACTGAAACTCCTTTACACTTTGCAAATTAAAACTTAAAAACTAAATTAAACAGAAATAAAGAAAATGTTAAACTCAAATTTCTGGTTGCGTTTTATTAGCAGTACTTTTTACTAGCTACTTTTTTACTTTTACTCAAGTAATATTCTAGCAGGCCACTTTCACTTTTACTTGAGTCATTTTCCAGTAAAGTACTTTTACTTTTACTCAAGTATGGCTTTTGGGTACTTTATACAACACTGATGACAAACGAATAAGCCTAAATAATAAATAGACTTAGCCTATGTTCAAAAAAAGAATCTCAGTTTTGAAAGTAGGCTACAATCTGTGTGTCTGAGATGCTGCTGATCACCATCTCAGACACACAACCTTTCAGTCTCACAAACTGTGGTCTGTTTGTGAGGTAGTCGTAAATCCAGGTGGTTGTGGAGGGATCCACCTGGAAGTTATGGAGCTTCTGACATAGCAAAGCAGCTGAATAGTATTAAATGCACCTGAAAAATCAAAGAACATGACCCTCAAAGTGCTGCCTGACTGGTCCAGATGAGAGTGGGCTCTCTGAAGCAGGAAGATGATGGCGTCTTCAACCCCAAGCCCATTACGATATGCGAACTGTAATGGGTCCTGAAAGGTGTTCACTTGCTTGTTGAGGTGAGCCAGTAAGAGTCTCTCCAGGACTTTCATGATGTGAGATGTCAGAGCAACTGGTCTGTAGTCATCTGGTTCTGGTTCTGGTTCTGGTCTGTAGTCATCTGGTTCTGGTCCTGGTCCTGGTCTGTAGTCATCTGGTTCTGGTTCTGGTTCTGGTCTGTAGTCATCTGGTTCTGGTCCTGGTTCTGGTTCTGGTCTGTAGTCATTTGGTTCAGCTGGTTGAGGTTTTTTAGGGACTGGAACAAGACAGGATGTTTTCCACAGGAACTCTGTTCTGTCTCAGGCTGGTGTTAAAAAGGTGCTGGAGAACCGGACATAGTTGTTCTGAGCAGGTCTGGAGAACTCTGGGACTGACACCATCTGGACCTGCAGCCTTGTTCCGGTTCAGTTTCTCTAGTTGTTTCTTGACCTGGTCACAGGAGACAGTCAGGCTGGAGGTGGAGACAGAGGAGGTCTCAGGATGTCCTGATGTGGACACAGAGGAGGTCTCAGGATGTCCTGATGTGGAGACAGAGGAGGTCTCAGGATGTCCTGATGTGGAGACAGAGGAGGTCTCAGGATGTCCTGATGTGGAGACAGAGGAGGTCTCAGGACGTCCTGATGTGGAGACAGAGGAGGTCTCAGGACGTCCTGATGTGGAGACAGAGGAGGTCTCAGGACGTCCTGATGTGGAGACAGAGGAGGTCTCAGGACGTCCTGATGTGGAGACAGAGGAGGTCTCAGGACGTCCTGATGTGGAGACAGAGGAGGTCTCAGGACGTCCTGATGTGGAGACAGAGGGAGGTCTCAGGATGTCCTGATGTGGAGACAGAGGAGGTCTCAGGACGTCCTGATGTGGAGACAGAGGAGGTCTCAGGACGTCCTGATGTGGAGACAGAGGAGGTCTCAGGACGTCCTGATGTGGAGACAGAGGAGGTCTCAGGACGTCCTGATGTGGAGACAGAGGAGGTCTCAGGACGTCCTGATGTGGAGACAGAGGAGGTCTCAGGACGTCCTGATGTGGAGACAGAGGAGGTCTCAGGACGTCCTGATGTGGAGACAGAGGAGGTCTCAGGACGTCCTGATGGGGACACAGAGGAGGTCTCAGGATGTCCTGATGGGGACACAGAGGAGGTCTGGATGATTTGGTGATGAGCTTCTGTCTGTGGTGAAAAAATGTAATTTCAGATAAAAATATTGAAATGTTTCATCTTTTACTGCTGTAGGTGAAATAATTACTGAAGTTTGTCCTGTTACGTCTGAATATACTTTGAATTCAAAGCATTTGAATAATGAAAGTTATCAGTTTACTGATAAAAGTAGCTATATTTAATTTTTATTTAAACTTTATTTAACTTTATTGTGGATTTATAACATATATTTTACAAGAACAGATGAACTTTATTCAGTTTAGGTGTGAAAATGACGTCACCAGGAACAGAGATGAGGCTGAGTTTGGAAGCAATGACGTGAAATGATGGAGGAACCATCTCTGTCACAACTCTGACATTTTCCTGCACACTCCAACCCTGAATGTTTACTTCTACCTGCTCATACAGGACTGCAGGGTTTTAGGAGGGGGGGGGCTGGGAAGGGCCCTGCTGCAGATTAATTCTGCAGATAAACTTAGAAACTTTCGTGTGAAAGCGACGTCTTTATTTAGCGACTCTGATGAGCTTTTAGATTTAGCTTCAGTGGGAACCACAAACGCCTCACGGTGACACGTAACGCCTCCCCCCGGAGAAACGGCTTCCTCCTGCGGGTCGGAGACCACAAACGCCTCACGGTGACACGTAACGCCTCCCCCCCGGAGAAACGGCTTCCTCCTGCGGGTCGGAGCAGCTGCTGCTGGGTGTTGGATCAGACACGGTTACCTGTGCAGGAGACGCAGCTCTTTGGAGCGCGTGGCAGGTTGAGTCGTGAACTTTAGCTGCTGCTGTAATGGGCTTAATGATGCAGGTGCGTGTCAGAAGCGTGCGGGATTACACACCTCTATAAATAAACATTATATAATTATTATGCATCGGCAGTGTTTTCATAATGAGATTAAATGAAGTTAAACAGAGTGATGAGCAGCACGAGACCCTGAATCCACCTCCGACCACATCCTGGCCCTCCTCTTCCTCAGGATGAAGTTTCAGATTTTTCTCTGTAATTCTGCATTTTTGCATTTTTATCTCTGCGTTTCTGTTTTAAATAAATAACTTCGCTTCTTCTTTCTAAAGCTGAGGATGACAAAGAAGGCGGGACGGCTTCAGACCAGCGTTTCTGTCCCTGGTTTTAGTTTTAGACCAGATTCTGAGATTCAGGATTTACATTTTACCTGGATATGATCCGCATGGATCTGCTTTCTGCTCGCCGTCAGTCTCAGCTTTAGTTTTTCGGCCTTCGTGGTGCGTTCAGGTACACCTTACGGACTACATCCACCATCTGTCTTCCTATTGGCTGAAAAGCTACGTCAAACTGACGCGACATGTCCCTCGTCCTCGTGTCTCCAGACAGAAAATATCAATGTTCACAAATAATCCCAGTAGCCAAAAACAGGCCCAGTAAACCCAGTACAGGTAAACCAGTGCAGAGAAACCAGTACAGACAAACCAGTGCAGAGAAACCAGTACAGACAAACCAGTGCAGTGAAACCAGTGCAAGTAAACCAGTACACAGAAACCAGTGCAAGTAAACCAGTACACAGAAACCAGTGCAGAGAAACCAGTGCAAGTAAACCAGTACACAGAAACCAGTACAGACAAACCAGTACAGGAAAACCAGTAAAGACAAACCAATACAGACTCAAGGAAAAAAACGATACAGATATTTTCCGATATCACATTTTGTTGTCGATATCGGCAATAATATCGGTAGGCCGATAATATGTGATATCTTGTTCTCTGAGTCCCGTTTTGTCCAGATTGTGATTTCTCCTGAAATCTGCTGGATCACGACATCATTTCCTGAAACCTCAGATTGTGACGAGGCTTCACGCTGCCACGTGTAGATAAACGATACTTTGTGAGCACGGAGATACATAATAGGGCTGGACGATAATCCAATATCCACATACATCGATTGATAGAGGCTTAATCAATAGAGAAAAAAGAGGTTCGGAAAAAGTTCGATATAGAAACACAGTTTTCCGCCGTAGCCTATCAGGAAGCAGGATACTGCAGTCGCTACTTCCACCAAACCAATCACAGACGCAGACCCGGCAAAGCTGGACTGGAATCCAGTGTTCCTGTGATCTTTATCATGAGTCGGTCATGAAGCAAAAGTTTAAAGGGGGACTTCGTGTTTTTTCAACCGGGATCTATTTTCTAGTCCATTATATTGGACATACGCTATTTTTTAAAATAAATATCAATATCGATCGATACAGATTTTTTCTTTATCGATAATCTTTTTTTCTATATCATCCAGCCCTCATATATAACCTCCTGTATCGTTAAAAACGGCGCTTACGTCACCGTTCCTGAGAAAGTCTGAGCTGAAACGTCACGCCGCCGCTTCCTGATGCGTCGATGCTCCGGTTGTGATCAAACCTCTGATCAGCTGATCGGGACGGAAACGCAGACCTGACCAGCGTTTGTGGGATTACGGAACCGTGTCGGTGCTTTTCTGACCTGGAAGCGACGCGGGGGCGGAAATTCCAGTGAAACTGGTCAGATAAAGATAGAGCGGTTTGCTGAAGCGTCCTTCCCGGTAGGACGGATCCGTCTCAGCCAGAATAAACGCCTGCAGCCGCCGTACTTCACTCCTCCTGACCATGTCAGTAATTACCGTTTATTTCCAGAGGACACTTAAACGCAGCTTAAACTCCTCAAAGTTCACCTGAAGGTCGTGAAGCTAAGCTGGTGTCGGGTCACCTGGACAGGTAACAGATCCGGGGAAATTCACGGCTTTTTAGCCATGATGACATCACACGTATTTGAAAGAAAAGATGTTTTCTTTCAAATGACTTCATATTCCAACACTGTTGTGAATGTACGGTGGCTGTTAGTGGCCAAAATTCAGTGAATCAGTGGTCTCAGGTGTTGCTATGACTACGAGGAACTACTTTTTATCTCTTTTAAGACATTACTGATCCCAAACAGTCTCTAACTCCCGTTAAACAAAGCTGCTGCAGCAGATTTAAAGTTCAGAAGGTTCTCACTTCACACACACTCTTTTGTCCATTCAGGGTCACCGTAGTAAAAATGGTGGAACAAATATGGCAGCCTCCATATGTGCACCCCCCCAGCAAGTAGATATAAATGACTCATTCTAAGAAAATAAACATATAACAGCTGTTCTAGTGAAATAATTACACATCAATAGAAACACAGTTTTGGATTATATGTCACACTTTTCTGCCATTGACCTTTGATTTTTTACATACTGTAATTAATAAAATAAAATTTAATTAAATTAAATTTAATTAACAAAATCACTTATCAAGAAAAGCGTGGAAGATGGCGAGATATCAGTTCTTAAATTAAACTCTTATGAGCTATTTTTGTTATCATTATATTTTTCCAGACAAATGTACTTTTAGTGGATCGTTCTACAGAAACGCCACTTTTGGGTGTTAAATAAAAAAAATAAAAAATAAAAATCTTTTTTTCACATTTAAACTTGGACTACATTGTTACATAAATTGTTGACTATGATTACAAATAAATGAAAGCTTATTGATTTTGTGTTTTTTTTTTTAAAGTTTATCTAAAAGACCACATGAGCTGCTTTTTTGTCCCTGGTGTTACCTCACTTTTCTGAATAAATTAAGGTTTTTTTATATAGAATATTATGTTTTTTTTTTTTTTTTTTTTTATAACAGAATTTTATTGGGTTTTTAAACAGAGATACAAGGTACACAATCTACCTTTACATTACCATATCAATAATACCTAAATAATGAACAAAGAAAGGAATAAAACAAAACGAAACACAGAAACAACAACAACAGCAAAAAAAAAAAAAACCACAAAAACATCCATCCATTCTCAGATCAGTCTTCCAAACGATTCCTGCCCCCCACCCTAACAGTGCACACAGGTTCCCGCTGCGCCGCTCTACACATCTACATTGCCACTGTGGCTGCAGTCATATCAGTCCCACATAATGATAAATGATGATACATCAATTCTTAAACTTAGGGACAGGTTTTTCCTTTTCAAGTGAAAACACAGAGACATGTTTTTTTCTTTGTCTTTCAAATGAAATGCCCATAGATCTAAGGTGGGCATGGCCATTGTATAGAGTATTGACCCTTCATTATTAACTCAGTCAAGTCCACTGGAAGGTACTTGAGCAGTGGAGACCACATTTCAGAAAAGAACCTCTCATTACCCTTCACAACTGCACTGATTCTTTCATGGGGAAGGACCCTGAATATTTCCCTGTACCATAATGTAACAGTTGGTGGTTTATCCTTGATCCAGTTAATTAAGATGCACTTTCGGGCTAATAACAACAGTTTGTCACATAGCTTAAAATTCTGACGTGTCAGGGTCACTTCCTTTGATGGGAGGCCAAGAATGAAAAGACCTGGGTCTTTCTTAATCTTTGTCTTAAAGATGCTGTTCAGTTCTTGAGAAATTGTACCCCAAAATCTTCTAATCAGCTTGCATTGCCAAAAGTTATGATAATAGGTTCCAGTCTCCCTTTGACATTTATTACATAAAGGTGATATCTGACGGTCCATCTTGTGAAGCATATAAGGGGTTATATGTATGCGATGTAGTATTTTATATTGTGTCTCTCTAAGTCTATTACAGGTGAAGGAGGACCTAACAACTTTGATGGCTTCTTGCCAGTCATCCTCAATATATTCAGTCTCAAGATCTGTCTCCCATTTCTGTGTAAAAGTTGTTACATCACCTGGACTGAGAGAGTATAGTAATGCATAAAAGGAAGAAATGAAATTAGCAATGCGTCTTCTGGTAATAAGGAATCTCTCTACATCACTGTACTTGACTTGGTCACAAGGGGGTAAATTCTTAGATCTAATGAAGTGGCTAACCTGTAGGAAACCATAATGGTGTTCTTTGGGGATATTGAATTGTGACTGCAGCTGTTGGAAGGTCATTAGTGTCCTATCATGGTATAAATCTCCAATCACACGTGCCCCGTTGCTGTGCCACAGTTCAAAAATACTGGGGTGAAGGCCTGCAAGAAAATCCCGACTTCCCGTAAGAGGAGTCAAGAGTGAAGTGTAGTCCTCCCTTCCAAAATGCCTTGAAATAGAATGCCATATTCTTATAGTATTGAATATAATTAGATTATCCTTAATATTCCTTGGCAGCTTCTTTTGACAACCCACAACCAAACTCCATAGTGAGTAGGGCTGAGAAGACCATGAATCTAGACAAGGCTTGGATTCAAGATGAGCATGAAACCATTCCCACAAAAATCGAGCATGGCTTGCCCAGTTATACAAGATTATATTTGGCAGCCCTAAACCTCCAAGGTCAGATGGAAGCTGTAGTACTTTCATTCTTTGTCTAGGTCTTTTGCCATGCCATATGAACCTGGAGAATGCCCTCTCGATATCACGAGCAGCTTTTCTAGAGATCCATAAGGGTAACATTTGTAATGGATATAATATACGGGGAAAAATATTCATCTTAATTAGACTAATGCGTCCCATGAAAGATAGGGGGAGATTGTGCCACCTGTCCAGATCCCTCTTTATTTTAGTTACTGTGGGAGAGAAGTTAAGCTTCCATAACTCTGTTAGATCTGGTGAAACCTTTATCCCAAGGTAGGTGAACCCTGTCGGGGACACTTTAAAAGGGCAGTTGATAGGCAGAGTTTGATCAGTCAGTCTGCCCAGTGGCATGATCTCTGATTTATCATAATTTATTTTGTAGCCTGATAGGGAACTAAACTCACGGATAATAGAAAGAATGGTTGGTATTGACGTTTCAGGTTTTGTCAAAAATAGCAAGGTGTCATCTGCATAAAGAGCAATCTTGTGAACCGTTCCTCCTACTGACATACCATGCACTTCCTTGTGTTGCCTGATAGCTTCGGCTAGGGGCTCAAGTGCCAGTGCAAAGAGCAGTGGAGATAAGGGGCAGCCCTGTCTTGTTCCCCTGCTTAGTGGAAAAGGCGACGAGTGTATGCCATTCGTTATCACACAAGCCTGCGGGGAATGATAAAGCGTCCTAATCCAGTTAAGAAAATCTCCTCCCAACCCAAACTTCTCCAGTACAGCAAATAAATATTCCCACTCTACCCTGTCGAACGCCTTATCAGCGTCTAAGGATACAGCGAATGCTCTATAATTGGTTTGACATGAGTACTGTATCATATTTATTAACCTTCTCATATTTGTGAGAGAGAATCGATTTTGTACAAACCCAGTTTGGTCTGGATGGACTAGGGATGGCAAAAGCTTCTCCAGCCTCGTTGCAAGCAATTTGGCAAGCAGTTTACTATCTACGCTGATGAGGCTTATAGGTCTGAATGAACCACAGGTATCAGGTGGCTTATTTTTCTTCAGGATAAGTGTGATGTTTGCTAAATTGAGCGTCGGGGGAAGATGGCCATTCCTAAAAGAATCTAGAAACATTTCAGTAAGTGGTCCAACTACTAAATGACTTAACTTCTTATAAAATTCTGGACAGAATCCATCAGGTCCTGGTGCTTTTCCACCCTTAAGGGCGGCTATAGCTGTGCGGACCTCTGCCTCAGTCACTGGCGCAGTTAATTCTTCCCTTTGTTCCTCTGACAGGGACGGGAGACACACCTTATCGAGAAACTCCTTCACCTTCCCCCAGATAAGTCACAATCAGAAGAGTATAGCCTTTGGTAAAATTCCCTCATTATTTTATTAATATCCTTAGTTTTATAGTGTCTCATTTGATTGTCATCGAGCAGTGACTGTATAGTGTTTGTCTCCACCCTACCTCTAGCCAGTCTCGCCAGGAGTCGACCCGGTTTATTTCCCGACTCATAAAGCCTATGCTTTGCAAAAAAGATGGCAGACTCCGCCTTTCTAGTTAACAACTGATTTAGGGCTGAGCGGGCTGCCTCCAATTTTTTATACAAGGTTCTAGAAGGTGTACTTTTAAATTGTGACTCCAGCTGTTGTACTGTTTTCTCTAGGTTGAGTTGCTCTTTAATAGCTGCCTTTTCTGAGCTGTAGTATACGAAATAATACACCCCCTAAGGTAGGCTTTGGCTGTTTCCCATACCAAAGACGGACTAACATCTGGGGTCTTATTAACAGCCATGAATATTTTCCACTGTTCAGTAATGTAATCTATGAATGCAGGATTACTCAATAATAAGGGGTTCATCCTCCAGTGACGAGAGTAGGGGTCAGCATATGGGGGACGGATGCTCAGACTTACAAGAGAATGGTCAGAGAGTGCACATATGCCAATCAAGCACTTACTTACCCTATCTAACACCATTCTGGACGACAAGAAGAAGTCAATCCTTGAAAATGTCTGGTGGGGTTGAGAAAAGAAGGTGTAATCTTTCCCGTTAGGATTGGTTACTCTCCAAGTATCAAATAGCTCCAAATCTTGGCAAAACTCTTTTAGGCAGACGCTCTTCCGGGGGGTCGGGCCAGTCCTAGGTGGGGATTGGTCAACACTTGGGTTAGGTACACAGTTAAAATCACCACCCAGAACAACATATGGGGTAGATACCGATGAGATTGCAGAAAGAAGTTCTGGGAAGAATGTAGCTTCATATGAATTAGGACCATATACACAACCTATAAGGACTTGTTCTCCATAAAGATAACCGGAGACAAGGACATAGCGCCCAGCATTGTCACTGATAGTTGTCTCTAAGGTGAAAGGAAGACTACGATGAATTAAAATGGCTACACCTCTGCTACTTGTGTTATAAGAAGAGTAGTACACTTGACCCACCCAGGCCCTCTTTAATTTCAAATGTTCCAGATCATTTAAATGAGTTTCTGACAATAAGGCTATTTGTGTTTTCTCCTTTTTCAGAAAAGCGAGTATTTTTTGTCTTTTAACTACATTATTGAATCCCTTAACATTGAGGGAAACTATTTTGAGATCACTCATGACATTTTATTACTATCTATTTATTTAAACGTTTGCAGCATGGCAAATTGAGCTTTGTGGCACAGCAAAGAGGCCTAGTATGCCTATAAGACTGATAACTTAACAGCTCTGTGAGATACATAATGGAGGGCTTCAAATGGATGACGTGGAAAAATAACATAACATCAGAGTATTCATCCCCAAACGATGAAATCCCGAACATTCCCAAAAAATAACCCCACAGCACACACCCTCCCCAGCCCTCCCACCACCCAGAGTCCCGGTGCGGATCAGCTGTGTGGTCCCTTAGAAAAACAACGGAGCGCGTGGAGCTGAGCGAAGACATCACCGAAAGAGAAAAAGCAAAACAAAACTCCTCTCCACACTCCCGCCCGCCACGAGCTTAAATTATACAACCATATGAACAAAAAAGTGGCAATATTTTAGCTTTTAATTTTAGTTTGAAACGATCAGACAGCCACGGAGCAGCATCAAAAGGGTAGAAGAAATAAACACATAAAAACATCCCCATTTAGGATTATTAACCACATACCTCTAAGCAGAATTTACGGTATCTGCTGTCAGCGATATTTATGTGTCCTATCGTTTCCATTTTTAACTCAGTCCATCCAAGAAGGCAGACGCATCCTTGGGTGAGTGAAACGAGTGACTTTTCCCTCCATGTGAGAAGTTCAGGGTAGCGGGGAAGCGCATGGAGAACCGTATGTTCATGCCGATGAGCCGCTGGCACACGCCGTTAAACGCACGTCGCATTTCCTTGACTCCGGCCGCCAGATCCTGTCTGATGAATATTGTTTGTCCCTCGTATGACAGCGGTCCTTTCTTCTTGGCCGCGGCAAGAATTCTCAGCTTGTCTTTCGGATTATGCAACTTGACAATCACGGCGCGGGGCCGTTCAGGTTTTGGTGCACCCAGAGACCTGTGCGCGCGGTCAATTTTAATAACACCGTGTTTGGTTTCCAGGCTCAACAGTGTGGGTAGCCAGCTCTCTAGAAATTTAACCGGCTCACGGCCCTCCACATTTTCTTTAAGGTTGTAGATTAAAATATTATCCCTGCGGCTTCGTCCCTCCATATCGATGCTCTTCTCTGTCAGGGCGCACATTCTGGTTTCTAAGTCCTTCAGCCTGGTCTCCATAGCTGACATGTTATCCTCCACTGCCGACACACGGCTCTCAGCCTCAGTGATGCGTTTTGTATTAGATTCCAGCCGTATGGTAATATTGTCTAGTGTGGTTGAAAATCCTTCAAACTTCTTTTCCATCATTGCTGATATTTTCTCAACAACAGTCTGAGATATATCCATAGCGAGGGTCTCGGCGTCTACCGCAGGTGGCGACGCATCCTTGCTAGCTGGTGAGGCGTCTTTGCTAGGTGGCGAGGACTTTTTCACTTCTTGCCCTTCAGAAGACTTGTAGGTCGCTGTTTTAGCAGTTTTAGAGTTAGGCATGTTGTCTCCGCGTTGCCAAAGAAACTTTAGGAAGGTTGTATATTATGTGAATGAGGTAAAAGGTCGAGTATAGCTCAGCAGGAGCGGGAGCTCAGCGATGGACGTCCACTCAGGGTGATGACATCACGTCCTCCCCAGAATATTATGTTTTAGTCTCTTCAGCACATGTAGTCAGAGAATAATTATAATAATGCAAAGCAATCAGGAGACTGTATTTCATAAATTTGTTAAGGTTTGTTAAAAGTGTGACTGAAAGACTTATTCATTTGCACAGCCATGTTTTTGCTACAAAAATTTAAATAATTAAAAATCTGGTGTAAACATTGAAGGATGCAGTCCTTAAAATCTTAACTTATGAATAAAGCAAAATTTATGTTTGTAAAATTCTTACTATGATGTGAAATATGACCAATTTATAAATGAATGAAATAATATAAGAAAAATCTCAGTAACACCAGTGACATGACTGTGGCGGACGACTACTTTTTAAATATTTTTCATAGTATTTCATTTAAATTTTAGTTATAACATATAATTTACTTTATATATGTAATAGTTATTTATACAGTTTTGCATTGGGAATGGTAGAAAAAGACATTTTAACTCGGTATACAGCACTTTCTCTCCGTAAATGACTGTGGGGACGAGCACTTCTGTGGTGGTTGGGGTTCTAAATAACTGAATAAAAAGCACCAAGCTGATGCTCCAAATGGTTCAAATAATCATTTTTTTAAAAGTAAAAAAACTTTAAAAAATTTGAATAAATTTTTTTTTTCAAGAGTAATATTTCTCTAAAGGCTATGGACAGAAAAAATGTATGTTTCTGTAGAATGAGCCTCATAGAAAACGTTTTTTTTTTTTATTTAAATTTTTTAATTAATTTTTTTTTCTAATTAATTTGTTTGAGTTATTTATTCATTTACTCACAATTATTCATATATTTTTTATATTATTTAGCCGTATTTTTTAATAATTTATTTTATATTTGTATTTCTCTTTTTTTTTTTTTTACTTTTCTTGAATTTCTCATATTTATTACTGTATTTATTTTGTTTCTATATCATTTAGGATGGATTTAGGCATGACGGGGTTAATGTCTGCAACCCATCCCACACGGCTGGTTTGCAGATGAAAGCAGGGGTGGGTATTTAGATTTAAAACTAGCTGACATCTGGTCCACCTCTGGCCCACACAGCACCTCCGGACCTGAGCCAGAAGTGGCCCGGATTCGGCCCAGACACGTCTGCTCTCTGGTTTCATCTCCAGAACAACTCTGGGTTTCCCGGTTACGTCCACGATGGCGTAAAACAGTCGTCTTCAGCCGCCATCTCTGAGATGAGGTCCTTAAATCATCTTTATTCATGGAGCACTTTAACGCAACATTGATTGAACAAATTGTTGAACAGAGAATAAGAAAAAAAACAAAACAGTAACAGTAAAAAAACAATAAAATCAATAAAACCGGAGTCTCAGACTGGATCAAAGGTCAGGACATAAAAATGTGTCGTCAGGCGGGTTTTAGACGCCATGTGGGGACAAAGCGGCTGATTGGTGGACGGAGCTTCTGCTGCTCTGATGTCTTCACAGTCATCATGATGGAATAGCTGCTAGCTGGTTTTGGGGGGGAGCAAGCAAATAAGTATGAGATGAGAAACTAAGGTGTTGGAGGGGGGAGGTGTGTGCAGGTGGACAAGGGTTGGTGTTGGAGAGAGTGACTGTGGGGGGGACTGCGTAGGAGGGGAGAGGTGTTTGTAGGCAAGGAGTGTGTGGGGTGTGAGCTACAGGGGTAGAGGGGGAGTGTGTACCCCTGTGTGCCCTTCACACGTGAAGGGGGATGTTCATGGGAGTGTGTCAGGGGGGTGTGGAGAAAGGAGTGTGCAAGTGGGAGGGGGGAGGTGGGCACGTTTTTGCAACATTGTGGGGACCATGTTCTGGATTTTTACCATCACCGTGGGGACGTCTTGCCCTCGTGGGGACATTTTCCTGGTCCCCACGGGGATGAACCCCCGTTTTGAGAGTCAAAATTAGGTTTTAGAGATTAAGTTACAAGTAGGTTTTGGTTAGGATTAGGACAAGGGTTAGGTTTAGGCAATCAGTTATGGGCGTCAGGTTTAGGGTTAGGGGGCTCGGGAATGCATTATGTCAATGGATGTACCCCCACAGGGATATAAAAACAAACGTGTGTGTGTGTGTGTGTGTTAGGGTGGAGGGAGGTGTGTGTGTGTGTGTGTGTGTGTGTGTTAGGGTGGAGGGAGGTGTGTGTGTGTGTGTGTGTGTGTGTGTGTGTGTGTGTGTGTGTGTGTGTGTGTGTGGGGGGGGGGGGGGGGGGGTAGCAGGGGTGGTGCCCTGGCCTCCGGGCTTGTGGGCTCCACGCCATGCTGGGCCTGGGTGTCCGTCACTCTGAGGGGTCGGTGGTTGCTGGTCTCAACCCATTGCTGCCTGTGCCCGGAGACCGTGGGGGGGCTTCAGCTGGGGCCGCCCTCTACCGCCTTCTGAGTGGAGGATGTCCGTCTCTTTGGGGTGGCTGCTGGTGACCCGGGCCTCTGGTCTCTGGGGGCTGCTCGTGGCCTGGGTCTGGGATCTCTGGGAGCTACTGGTGGCCCAGGCCTCGGGTCTCAGGGGGCAGCTGGTGGTACGGGTCTGGGATCTCTGGGGGCTACTGGTGGCCCAGGTTCCCGGTCTCTGGGGGCTGCTGGTGGTCGGGGTCTCTGGGGGCAGCTAGTGGTACAGGTCTGGGATCTCCGGGAGCTACTGGTGGCCCAGGCCTCGGGTCTATGGGGGCTGCTGGTGGTACGGGGTCTCTGGCGGCTGCTGGTGGTCCGGGCCTCGGGTCTATGGGGGCTGCTGGTGGTCAGGGCCTCGGGTCTATGGGGGCTGCTGGTGGTCCGGGCCTCGGGTCTATGGGGGCTGCTGGTGGCCCAGGCCTTGGGTCCCTGGGGGCAGCTGGTGGCCCATGTTCCCTGTCTCTGGGCCTGCTGGTGGTCTGGGTCTGGGATCTCCGGGAGCTACTGGTGGCCCAGGCCTCGGGTCTCTGGGGGCGGCTGGTGGTCTGGGGTCTATGGGTGCTGCTGGTGGTCTGGGATCTCTGGGAGCTACTGGTGGCCCAGGCCTCGGGGCTCTGGGGGCAGCTGGTGGCCCAGGTTCCCGGTCTCTGGGGGCTGCTGGTGGTCCGGGGTCTCTGGGGGCTGCTGGTGGTCTGGGTCTGGGATCTCTGGGAGCTACTGGTGGCCCAGGCCTCGGGTCCCTGGGGGCAGCTGGTGGTCCTTGTTTCCTGTCTCTGGGCCTGCTGGTGGTCTGGGGTCTCTGGGCCTGCTGGTGGTCCGGGGTCTCTGGGGGCTGCTGGTGGTCCGGGGTCTCTGGGGGCTGCAGATATCAGTGTGGCCGATCCAGTCATTTCTGTTTTTACTAATATGGTAATAAATGCACACTTTCTTTGTTGATGAATAAAATTAAGAACATTTATATTTCGGTTAATTTCTTCACTTTTGTTTAACAACCCAGCTGGCATTTTAACGTTGTGTCAACGTTGAATCAACGTCGGGTCCCACGTTGAATAAGCGCTGGAGTTTGTTTCGATTCTGCAAATCTAATCAATATTGAAATAGAAGCGTCATTTCAATGTCGTGTTCCTCTGATGGGTGAAAGACGCGTGAATTGCCATCATTGAATCAACATTGATTTTAGTTTCGATTTTGCAAATCAGCTTCGGACGTTAGAATGACGTTGTTTTCAACTGTTATATTTTTGCATTTTTTTAAAAGATATGCTTGTAAAAGTTATTTTGATTAGAAGCACAACTAAAAACCTGTTGATACTTCACAGTTAAATTTATGGTGAGTTACCATTTCAGCCATTGGTCGTTCAACGTTGTTTTGACATTGAATTAACGTTGATTCATCAACTGACGTTATTTCAACCACATTTAAACGTTAAAAGTCGGTTGAATGCCAGCTGGGAAGGCTAAATGTAGATGTCAAGCTCGATGCCTTCACTCACATGGGTATACGGTTCATTCATTCATCAGTAGTATCGGATCCGTATCTGGTATCGGCCGACACGCTCAGCCCAGGTATCGGTATTGGACTGGATCAGAAAAAGCTGGATCGGTGCATCCCTACTTTAAAGTTTTATTATTGTTGTTGTTGTCATAAACTACTCTGCGATTCCACAAGTGGTCCATCGGTTACCATGGTAACCAGATGCTTTATGTCTCACTGCAGGCCAAGATCTACTTCTCTTTTCCTGGAGAGCTGCTGATGAGGATGCTGAAGATGCTCATCCTTCCCTCTCATCACGTCCAGGTAGGTGGAGGTGCCGTTACACAGCGGTGGTGGACATCACAGTCCACAAACATCTGGATCATCCAGGTCCACCTCTGTCTCCTGCAGCTTCATGCTATGCGAGGATAGCGATTTCTCTTTGCTCTGTCTTCATGTAAATTTAGCATTTCCCTCTGCTCTGTTCTCTTTGCGTCTTTCTTCTTTTCTTTCGTGTTTCAGTTGGCAGTAGACGTAAAATTAGGCGCATCAAGTGCAGCAAAGAGGCCCAAACCTCGGCTGCTACAAGGAGGGGACTTCATCCTTTTTGATATCAAACATTCTTTAACTGTTTTGGCTACAAACGTTGCTGCGTCTGGTTGTCATGCTAAGCCGTGTTAGCAAGGCCTACCCATCCAAACACAGTTGGTTTCATGATTTCTCTGTTCTTGGACTTTTGTGCAGTTTAATGTCAGGTCTGTCATCGATGGAGTCGAAGGCGTGCTGCCGGATGGGCGTCCTCACTGTCACCTACTACCTGTGGACCACTTTCATGGCCGTGGTGGTCGGCATCGTGCTCGTGGTCATCATCAAACCTGGCGTGGGGACGGAGATGGAGAGCAACCGGTTGGGTGGTGGACCTGTCATGACTTCAGCCGACGCCCTGCTCGACCTGATCAGGTCAGAGGAAAATATCCTTAATCTGCAGACAATTTTTTGTAATGAATCCATATATCACTCACATATGCTCGCAGACGACCTGGACAGTCAGAAAGCTTTGGAAGTCCTCTAGAGCTATACACGATACTGCCAAAGGTATCGTCTCACCTGCCTTGACCCTGTCTGAGCTTCAGTAACATCCATTCCTGATCTCCAGAGGGTTCAGGATGACGTTAGTCCACCTTTTGCAGCTAGAACAGCTTCATCTTCTGGGAATTCTGTCCACAAGGTTTAGGAGTGTTTCTGGGAATCTTTGACCATCTTCCAGAAGCACATTTGTGAGGTCACATGATGTTGGACCAGAAGGCCTGGCTCTCAGTCTCCGCTCTGATTCATCCCAAAGCTGTTCTATGGGGTTGAGGTCCAGGACTCTGTGCAGGCCAGTCCAGTTCCTCCACACTAGACTCTGCATCCAGGTCTTCATGGACCTGCTTTGTGCACTGGTGCACAGTCATGTTGGAAGAGGAAGGGCCAGCTCCAAACTGTTCCCACAAAGTTGGGACATGGAATTATCCAGAATGTCTCGGTATGCTGAAGCATTCAGAGTTCCTTTCACTGGAACTAAGGGGTGAGCCCAGCTCGGAAAACACCCCCATGCCCATATGCCCCCCCACCAAACTTTACACTTGGCACAATGCAGTCAGACAAGTACGGTTGTCCTGGCAACCGCCAAGCCCAGACTCCTCCATCAGATTGCAGATGGAGAAGCGTGATTGGTCCTCCAGAGAACCTCCACTGCTCTAGAGTCCCAGTGGCGGCTGCTTTCCACCACTGCATCCACGCTTTGCATTGCACTTGGTGATGGATGGATGGATGCAGCTGGTCGCCATGGAAACCCATTCCATGAAGCTCTCTGTCACTGTTCTTGATCTGATCTGAAGGTCACATGAAGGTTGGAGGTCTGTAGTGATTGACTGCAGAAAGTTGGCCACCTCTTCTCACTATGAGCTTCATCATCACTGACCCGCTCCGTCGGTTTACGTGGACGAACACTTCTTGGCTGAGTTTCTGTCGTTCCCAAACGCTTCCATGTTCTTATAATCCAGCTGACAGGTGACTGTGGAATATTTAGGAGGAAATTTCACCGCTGGATTGTTGCACAGGTGGCATCCTATCACAGTTCACGCTGGAATTCACTGATTCCTGAGAGCGACACGTTCTTTCATACGTTTGTAGAAACAGTCTGCATGCCGAGCTGCTTCATTGATACACCTGTGGACATGGAAGTGATGAAACACCTGATTCTAAAATTTAATGAGTGAGCAAATACTTTAGGCAATGTAGGCTGATAAAGACTGGTCTTTACGGGGTTAATCACAACAATGCCAGAGTGCATTTGACTGCTTTAATCAACGGGGAGAACTCTCCTGGACAGGGAATCAGTTTTTACTGGTCTCCCGTGAAGAAATCGACCTGGATTTGTGCATCACCGTGCTAAAACTGGACGGCTTTGCCACTCGCCGCGCTCTGCAGCCTCCTGTTGAGTGTCTGGTGACCTGCAAAAGATGTGGACTTTATTGTTTGTGTGGAAATAAGGGGGACGATGAGGCAACAGCTCTGGTAGGAGGCGGCACCGAGTCGTTGCCAGGGAAATGTGAAGGTAATGTAGCACAGTGCACGATGAGGGGCTCCCGGGTGAGAGTCATACTTACTACTCAGCCAAGTGGCCCGGGCGCATAATCAATCGGAGGCATGGTGACGGAGGACCCCACTCTGTCAGAGTAGGCACTGGTGTTGTTCTGTCAGTTTAACATTCATCGTCAGATCGTAGCCCGTGTTTAACTGCAGGCTTAAGCTGAGGGGTCACGTCTGGGTTGCTACTATTCCTAAAAGTTAGATTAAAAAAAAAACTTTAACTGTCCACCAGACTGTGCAAACGGGGAACTTTCAGGGGCCCCTCGAGACGTTTCCCTTCTTATTAAGGATTGTATTTATCGAAGAAATAGGTCAGTTACGTTTTCAAACACAGTAAATGTAGACAACATCGTGCTTTCCTTCATTCCCCAGCGATGGATTCGGTTCTGCCTCCTACTCAAGGCGTTGTCCCCCATCTTCCCCCTTATTTCTACAGAAAGATGTTCACGTCTTTAGGCGCTTTCGGACTCATAGGGAACCTTTTGAGTTCCGAGAACCTTTTCAGGAACCAGGCCGTTTTGGCATTCGTACATATAGGAACTAAGCTCGGCCCTCAGTTCCTGGGAACCTTTGTAGCTCCTACTCTGGGCAAAGTGTTTTCAGGGTTCCATTGGAACTGAAATACGTAGATGTTTGGTGATTAGTAGAACTGGCATGCCTCGCCCTTTAAGTGATCTCCAATTCTTCTGGTCCGACCATATTTAAAAAGTCCCACGGCTGTTCACTGTTTAACTGTTTACCGAGATCGTTGAGTCACACATGGTTCCTATCAAAGGTCCTCCCTCATGTGCGAAAAGCAGATTGATTCAGTTTTACTCGGTGATACACAAATCCAGGCCGATTGCTGGTGTTTCTTCACGAGGAGCCAGTAAAAACTGGTCCCCATCTGGAGTTATATAAGTATGAGGGAACTCACTTGTTCTGTTTCAGTGAACTGACCTCACTGTAGAGACGTCAGGAGCATTGCGCGACATGCTTGATGACGTAAGAAAAAACTATAAGGTCCATTCTGCTCACTGATCAGATCATAAGCTAGCTTCAGTGAGGAGGGAGACCTCCTTCGGATCGCGCTGGTCTGATTTAGTCCCTTTTACTGAACCCTATTCCACGGATCGTGGTAACTTTTACCTATGAACCTCTGCTGTTTGGATTTAGGGAAACAGAATTGTTTATGGCCTGTTATGAAGAGATGACGTCTCTCTGATGAAGACGGCATTGGACAGACCAGTGATTCACAACTCACCTCGGTTGACTTCAGAGCGTAGATCACCAGAGCATAGCTCTCTTGCACACAAACAATCCCATTACGCTCCCGGCTCATCCAGCATATTTTTAGTAATCCTGCAGGATAACTAGCAGATTAACCGAGTCAGTGATCTCAAACTGCGGCACGTTGGCAGGCTCCAAGCTCTTGTGCCAACGAGAAGGGGCTGCACGAGCACGTTTAGCGCATCATCATCCTGTTGACCTCTGACCCCAGAAGAGGTCAACACACGGGTAAAGAATTGGATCTGTCCAGAAAGACGAGGTGGAGTCCAGA
>JALJCO010003435.1:0-100000 GCA_023101725.1 Atherinomorus stipes
ACTACAAACAAAAAACAGAATTACATTAGTGTATTGACATATTTAACTTTCAATACATCAATATGTTTTGACTGAAAAAAATGTTTCACTGTAACATCTAATGTCCTCAGCACTAACTTTATGGAGAATAAACAGTCAGCATAGCGGGTGGTCCAGCTGGAGTACAGGTGGATTCCCTGACACATTGTCTTCCTTTCCTACATCAGCCTCTTCTCCTCTGTCTGTCTGTCTCTCTCTCTGACTGGAAGCCTGCTTTTTCTCTTCATAACTAATTTCATCATCTGCAGTCCTTCCTTGCCCTGCTGTGCTTTCAGTGACTTTCTGCATCTGTGAACTTCCCGGTGTCTCCACATTTTTGCCCTCCTTCCCCCTTTTCTCCTTTTCCTTCTCATCCCTCGCTTAAAAAAACTGAAAATGTCTCCACCTTTATTTCTATTTTCAATGTGTCCCGCCACATTCCAAGCATCAAGATTTGAAACAAATTTACTGCATCCTTATCTGAGGCCTATAAAACTATAAACGATTGATCACATTTACAGGAGTTAGAGAAGCAGTTATATTTAGACATGTTGTTCTGTGTAGATTATTCATTTTTCAAGTCTTTCAGCAGGATTTAATGTTTCATTGTGCTGCAGTCTCATTGTTATTATTAATCACAATAATGATTATGGGGAGTGAAGTCAACTTCACCAATGAAACAGCGACAAGAAATATTCCAAAACTCTATAAACTGCTTTTGTGTTAACTGATCTATCCTTACGAGGTAAATACGCTCTAACAAACCAAACTATGCTGTCGGGGAAACGATTAATGAGCGCACTGTCTGAACCGCCGTCCGTCTATTTTAGCGGACATTTTATTCATTTTAAGTTTAATTTTACTCAAATTTTGTGTTGTTAAACATCACCTGGAGAAACTGGTTTTACCTACTGGCTCAGTGGCTTCAGTCCAGACTGCAGACTGTCCCGTACATGATGATGAGCCTGTGAAGCAGCACAGCGCGAGGATACAGAGCAGGAGGCAGGAAAACGGTTTCCGAAGCAGGGCCGTATCCTAAGCTTTTCAGGGCCCAAAGATTTAAGTTTAAATTATGTATTTTTAAAAATCATTATTTTATTTAAATGCAGTGAGAGGCTTTTGGGCATTCAAAAAGTTTAAAGTTTTTACAAGTATGATTTTCAAGATTAAGAGGCAGGGGGACACACTTTTAATCACTGAAATGAGGCGACTTCTGGCTTCACACCAGTTTTTTTGCAGTTTTCTTTTGTGTTTCAGTCTTGAAGTCTGTCAACAGAGCAGCAGAAATGTGCAGCCACATGGATGTATTTTATGGGATGACTAATTAGAAAATACTTCTTTTACTTCAGACTGGTCTAGAGGTACTGGTGCAGTTCAAGATGTTTCTGTCTTTGTCCTGTCAGTCACTTGGGGTCTGCAATCAGATTTCACAGGTAGCCAGTGGCACCTCGATACCCCTCTAGCCCTGCCCCTGGTGCTAAAGTACATATTCATTCCTATGAATCCTGCGATATGTTATTGTCATTTTCTCATCTTTCTTTTTTTTCAATTCAATTCAATTCAGTTTACTTTGTAGTGTCCATTCATGACAGTGTACCTCAGGGCGCTTAACAGACAGAAAAATTCCAGGTCAGATTCATAATAGCCTAGCTAAGGAAACCAACAGATTGGATCGAATCTTGACTTGACCCGGTCCAATCCCCCATCCCTGAGCAAGCACGGAGGGGTGGCGATAGTGGGAAGGAAAACACCCTTTTAACAGGGAGGAAAAACCTCCGGCAGAACCCGGCTCAGGTAGGGCGGCCATCTGCCTTGATCGGCTGGGGTGAAACTTATCTGGAACTACTAATCTGAACTACTAAGTTCTAGATAACTGCCTAATAGTTTCCTTCTACTTCTAGTAACTAAGCAAATTTTGTGTCCCTTATTGTAAAAAGTGTTACCTAATATATATATAATAATTATTCATTTATTATTAGCATCTTTGATTGTTGTCACTTAATCTCTATTTTATCGACTTTTATTCATAATTTTTTAATTGGTTTAATTGTACTTTATTAACTCATACAGCTTGATAAGGTACAAAAATGGACCAGGACCAAAGGTACAGAAGTGTCTTTCAAAAAGGAACACCCCCAGTGACAAGCTTTTGTACCCTTTTAAGTAAAAATTGTTGCTCTCTTTTGAGTGTTTACCACATATAAAAGCAATAAGTAATTTTCAATATTTCAAACTGCTTATAGTTTTGTCAAATTGAGCCAGATCCTTCCGAGGCAGCAAAGAGATTCAAAGAAGGGCTGCTGGGTCAACATGAAACTGCAAGAAATAAAGTTAATTCAATAACATATGTTCAGGACCACGCCTCAACCACACCTGCTTCCAATCTCACTAATCACCAAGCAGCCTTAAATACTCACTCACTTCATCAACTCAGTTTCTCGTTCTCTCAAAGACCCTACCGACGTTCCAGCCATTTGCTGCGTTAGCTGCTTCTCAGTCATCTTCCTCATAGGGATGGGAAATGAAGCTTCCTGAAGCAATGAGGCCTTCCAGCAAATTGGTTCGGGAAAAGGTTCAGTACTCCTGACATCAAGCGTCCAAATGGGTCCATAGCAGCCCAAACAACTCTGCACTCAAACCATCTCAGTTGTGCCCATGACCAGGAAATAAAAGATTTATCTAATAAATTATCACATACTCTGTGCATGAATTGTGCCTTCAAGTATTTGACTAATTAAAGGAATGGTTTGAAAATAAAACGTTGCAAGAAAAAAAAGAAATTTTAATTTCATATGCATTGTGATCCTGATAATTACTTATGTATTGAGTGCAGTGCTTATGGAACTCCACAGAGGTGACATGGAGCTGAAATCTGTTTATTGAGAAAAAGAGGAGCTTCTTCAGTGTTCAGGTTGGCGACTTCTGTTAGTGCAGATATTCATTCATTCATTCATTTTCTGTACCGCTTATCCAGTTCAGGGTCACGGGGTTGCTGGAGCCTATCCCAGCTATTATCAGGCGAGATAATCTTCAAATAATCCCGTCATGGGCAGGTGGTGCAGGAAAACATAAATCAGGGGAAAGCTGATAATACTGCTGCTTTCTGTGGCCGTATGTCAGAGGATCTTTCTCTTTTCTTTTCTTTCAGCTCGGATAAATATCTGTCCACTTCAGTCTCGTGACCACTGAATGTTTCACGTGCAGATGTGAAACACAGACCGACACGTTACGTCATCTGCACAAACCGAGGCTTCGTTTTGCTCTGGTCAGTGATTCCTAAGCTGATGACACAAGCTCCGATAGAAAGCTTCATTAGGAACGCACCCTTTTACTCGATGCGCCCTTCGGAGTCCCGGGTTCATCGGGCACATCACTATTTCCTCGCCTGCCGGTGGCCCTCGTTCCCTCATTGCTGATCGTCAATTGCAACCGTTGTGGGCGGCTGCTCTCCTCGGAAGACTAGTTTCCCAGCGCTCCAACCGCAACCCGACGCCCCGCCTGTACTCCATGCATTTCGTGTCGCCACCTTTCGGATCACGGATCGTCTCTCCTCCTTGCACGGCTCCTCATGGCCGCCGGCTTTGCCGCTCTCCACGCCGCTCGAACGGCACACCGCCATCAGACGTGGCTCGTCTCCGGTATACTCGCAGCAGGCCGGGGTTCCCTTGGCCCGCACTAACAATTCCCACCGGCGTTGCCAGGTCTTCGGCACTTCCTGCTCCTCCTCCGGGCAGCTTCGTCCCAGCCGGTTTCTCGCAATGT
Organism: Atherinomorus stipes; assembly: GCA_023101725.1. Taxonomy (NCBI): domain Eukaryota; kingdom Metazoa; phylum Chordata; class Actinopteri; order Atheriniformes; family Atherinidae; genus Atherinomorus; species Atherinomorus stipes. The sequence goes on from JALJCO010003435.1 coordinate 3,781, forward strand.
CGCAGCCTCGCCTCTGCCACCTGCTCCTTCTGCAACGCTCTGGGTCATCTCTCCCGCACCTGCTCCGCCCGTCCTGGAGCTCTCTTTGCTTGTTTCCTCCTCCTTTCCTCCCGTTCGTCTCTTGCCGTCCCGGCGCTGCACGACCGCTTCCACGTCTTCTCAGACTTGTTTCCTTTCTTCTAGTACTGGTTACACCACGGCTTCTTCCCACGTATTGGCGCTGCCACAGCCGGTTCTCACCTGTCCTCTTCGGGGCCTCGGCCAGCATCGCGCCCTCCTGGCCTTTCTGCCTCTTCTTTCTGTCCCTGGTGGATTATCACTTCTTCCGTTCCTCTCTTCCCCCCTTCCACGCTGGTGGGTTCTGGAAATAGTCCTGTTGCTGGTGCACCTGCCGGGTCCTTCTTTTCACTCTCGGCCACCCACTTTTTTACTGGACCTTCGGCTTTGCTGCCATTGCTCCGTTTCTGCCAACAGTCATTCCCTCACTTTCAGCCTCCTGTTCCTTCTGCTGCATGTCTTGCCACTGATTCTCTTCTCTTCCCGGTTTTCCCACCTCAGTGTTCCCAGTGTTGCCGCTGCTTCTTGCTCATCTCTCATCAGCTTACGGTAGCATTGCTCTGCTAACGGCACATACTGTACCAGTCAATCGCTCTCCCTCTCCCTGTGAGCTCCTGATTGCATAGCTCTTAACTCGTAGCATGACTTGCATCGCTTCTAGCCCGGCTTCAGTCACAGCATGTGCGGATAATTGTGCTTGGTCACGGTATGTAGCGGGGCTTGACACACGGTATTTATCACTCACCACCGCTTTTGCCAGCCATGCTGCTGGCTTTCAGCTGCGCAGGTGAATCACACAGTCATTGTGGCTAGTAGTACGTAGCTGGGCTGGGCTAGACTCGAAGTGCGAATCACCTCCTCCCTCTTGGTCATTGTTGCATGTAGCTCACACATCACCACTTAAGCTACGCTCCTTTATCTTCTGTCCTCTGCCAGCCCCTCATGTCGCTCAGGTGATGTCTCTCCGTCGGACTAGTCTCATCCGACCCACAGCCGCTTCAGCGGTGGCTCTCATCAGTCCATCAGGGCCTCCACCCGCTCCAACCGCTCTCACACTGGGCCACGTGCTGCCCTCTGCCACGGACACAGCCGGCGCAGCCCTCCAATCGCCACCTTCCCGATTCTGTCTGGGTCCCGTGCCATCTCTCCGCCATCTTTAGTCCAGGACTGGTGGCTGCTCGCTCCATCGCTCTCCCCGGCCCTCTCTGACGGCCTTTTGGCCACGCATGCCACATTTCAGCAGCGCCTCTGTCGGCTGGTCTCCTCTGGCCCTCCACCGGTTCTTCGGTGGCTCTTGCTGGCCTATTGGGCCTTTGCCTGCTCCAACCACCAAAGTCTCTCACAGTCTGCCATGCACGACCCTTGGCACGGTCTCCCACTACGGTCTCCTGGACTCCGGATCTCACTGCCACGATTCACAGTGCATCCATTGTGCCAGCTCTCAGCTGATTCAACAGCAGCTCTCCCTGGTCTTTTCACGCCCCGTCACGGTGGTCGCTTGCACTGTCCCATGCACATCCCTCGGCCACACGCCCAACTGGGCTGCCACAGGCACCTGCCCTGCCTTTCTCCCCGGCTCCACCGTTCTCCCCTGCCATCTCCTTGGGCACCCTCCCGCAATTAGCCTCCGCCTGGCCCGCCTGGCGCACGCCAACGTGTCACTTCTGCTTCTGCTCAGTCTTTTGCGGAGCCTTCTCTGCTCATTTCTTCCTTTCTTTCCTCCCTTCCGTCTCTGGCCGTCCCGGCACCGCAGACGGCCACTCTCGCATCTTCTTAGCTTCTGATTCCTCATATTCTGGTGCGGCCACAGCCATGCCCCTCCTGCCTCCTTCGGGGGCCCCAGCCTTTCATTCTGGCTCATTTCTTCCTCATTCCCTCTCTGCCTGCTTCTGCCCTTTTTTTCTTTTCTCCTTTTCCTTTCAGACCTCCTTGCCTCTGGAAAAGGTCAAGCGCATCTCGAGTCTCCTCTCCAACTACCTGCAGGTGGATAAATGCACAAAACGGCAGCCCTCATGGGTCATCTCGCTTATGCCATGCGCATTAGCTCCGACTTCAAACTTCTCGATTCAGCTTCGGTCTTGTGTTCTTTACCTGCAGTACCCCATCATTAGAGCCGCCATTCTTTGGGGTCATAAATGGTCCTGTAGGTCAATCCTAATTCATTCTGACGATACCACTGCAGTCAATGTCATCTACAAGGCCAGTCAGGTTCCCTTATGATCATGTAGCCCATTCGCATACTCGTCTTGATCTCAGCACAGCATCAGTTCCTCCTCAGAGCTGCCTTCATTCCGAGCCTCGCAACAAGTACTCGCTCTGAATCAGACCAACACTCGACTCCGGTCCCAACCATCTTCAGTAAGATCACAAATAAGTGCCCTTATTTTTCACTGGGCACCTGCCCCCCAAAATGTCTGTGCACGCCACTGGTGAATATTGCAAAGCAAAACCAGAGATGTTATTCTTTATTCCATAGCTGTTCACATACTTCATTGAGGACATACAGCATTGCCACCCTGCTAGGACCTCTTGCCTCTCCTTGCCCCCCCATGTAAAATTTTCTAAATCCACCACTGCACATGGGTATCCAACTGCAAGATCTTTATTAGATTAAATGGAAGTCCTGAGGATGCTAAGGTCCTCAAAAGAGGACTGGAGGAGCTGGAAAAATACATGTAAGCAGAATCACAGACATTAATATGACTCCAAACTTCTGTCATGGTTCACACACCTACACTTATAACAGTAAACGTTAATGACACAGATCCGCTGCAGACAATTTTCCATTACAAACAAATACTACTTGAGACCTCTGAATAGATCACAAGAACTGGCTTGTAGAATCTGGAATTGACCCTAACAACAATTTCCTTTTTTCCATGAAAAAGACCTGTGATTATTATACACGGGAGCAATTTAATACAGTTGTGCATGAGGGCAAATTGTCAATAATACACTTCAATTGTAGACGTATGTACTCAAATTTTCATTCCATAAAAGAATACTTAAAGGGGCACTGTGTAATCGGCAACAGCTCCCTCGTACTTTTCATGCTGCATTCGCGTGAAACCGGGCAGACCGACGACATCCGCTGCATGTAAAGTTATCACCGGCCTCTATGTGAAGACGTGGTCCGTCAGTTACAGTGATATCAGTCCACATCTGTTCGGTTGTCATGGCGATGTCGTATTGTTTTCCCTGACCCATGTTTTACCGTCTTTCGCTCGGCTTCATTGATTAAAATGACATCTGGTTTGTTACCAACGGCCGTCTGCCCGACTGCACGTGAACGCAGCATCAGTGAGACGCTGGTTTCTCCCACTGCAGCGCGGTGACTTTTCAAAGGCATTACCTCGAACTGAGCTGAAAACTCCGGTGTGTCCGGTGAGTTTCTGTGTTTTCCTACCGTCACACTTCTCCTGAACGCAAAAACATGGCGATACGACATGGCAGCCTTCACCGAGCCGACCCGCTCGATGTGTAAATGAATGATACGAACGGCAAATTTAGAACTTAGAGGAGCACTTCAGTTTGTTGATGGGAGTGATTACTGATTAATGAAAAAACACTTTTGAACCAAGTAATCAGTTTTTGTGAATAAAACACAGGAGAACTTACACAATATCCATTTAAAACTCTTTACACACCCCATTAATATTATCGCTTTAACAGAAACTTGGTTTAATATAAATAAAGACTCCGATCTTGAATTAGAAGATTATGAAATGAGTTATATAAACAGAGAAAACAAAGTAGGAGATGGGGTTGCTCTATTTATTCACAAATCTATTCAATTTACTATTTTAGAAAACATGACAATTGCAACAGATGACCTAATGGAGTGTCTAACAGTAGAAATAAATAACAATAAGAATAAAAATATTGTTGTTAGTTGTAGAACACCTGGATCAAGTATGGAAGCTTTTAATCGGTCAATGGAAAAACTGTTTACTGCAATGCATAGAAAAGACTTATTAAATTGTGGAGATGTCAACATAGATCTACAGTATTAAATCCAACTAAACAAAAAGCAACAGATGCTGTCATTGAAACAATGTATGTCCCTCTACCCAACCATCACCAAACCCAGCAGAATAACATCTCACAGTGCCACAATAATTGATAACATTTTCACAAATGATATGTCAAACCAAATGATTAGCTGACTGTTTATCTGTGATATTACTGACCACCTACCTGTTTTTACAGTTTACGATTGTGATTTTAGGAAAGTGAAGGAGAACACAAGAACTGATGAAGCAATTAATGCCTTCAACAACAGCGTAATTTTACAGGATTAAAGCTCTGTCTATCGTGAAACAGATGTTGACAATGTTCATAATAATTTCCTTGCTCTCTACAATACACACTGACCACTTCATGAAGATCACCACCAAAAAAAAAAAAGCCAAATGCCTTTGGTTACAAGAGGAATACAAAATGCTTGCAAAAAGAAAAATAACTTGTATAAAATGTTTGTAAAACAAAAGACTTTTGAAGCTGAACAAAGAAACAAGGTATATAAAAATAAGCTAACTGATATCATCAAAACAAACAAGCCATTATATCACAAAAAAAACTGTTATTTGCAAATAGAAATAATACCAAAAGAACCTGGGATATTCTGAACACCTTAATAAAACGTGGCCTTCCAAAAACTACTTATCCAGAGTACTTTAATGACACCCATGGTCCAAGGGGAGAGGGGAAAGGAGAAAGGAGAAGAAAAGGGGAGAGGGAGGGGAGGAAGAAAAAAAGAGAAAGAAAAAAGGCAAAAAAAGAAAAAAAAGAGAAAAGGGAAAGGAGAGGAGAGAAGGAGAAAAAGGGAAAAGGAGCAAAAGAAAAAAAAAAGAAAAAAGAAAAGAAAAAAAGAAAAAAAGAGAAAGAGGGGGAAGAAAGGGGAAAAGCAAAGAGAAAAAAAAAAACCCCACACCCCCCAAAGACCAAGCCAGAAGAAGAAAAGGAAGGAAAAAAAAAGGAAAACAAAGAAAAAAAACAAGAAAGAGACAAAAGGAGAAAGGGAAAAGCGAAGAAACGAGAGAAAAAAAGGGAAGGAAGGCAAAAAGAAAAGAAGGGAAGAAGAAAGGAAAAAAAAGAAAAAAAAGAAAAAAAAGGAGAAAGGAGGAAAAGGAGAAAAGAAAGCAAGAAGAAAAAAGAAAGGGGAGGGGAAAAAAAAGAGGGAAGAAGAAGAGGAAGGAGGGGGGAAGAAAAAAAAAAAAGACAAGTTATGATAGAATAAATATAGTTAATAGTTTCAATAAATTCTTAGTGAAAAGTAGCCCTGAGTTGGCTGCTCGAAATCCAGATCAAGGCAATATCCAGTACAATGATGGCATACATACAAATCCCCACTCAATGTTTTTATCAGCAGCTCTTGAACAAGAAATAGTAACTGCTGTCCATAAGTGTGAAAGTAAAAAATCCAACGTCATGACATTGACGTGACACTGATTAAAACTGTCATAAATAACATCATAAAACCATTCACATACATCTGTAACCTGTCATTTAAAACCGGTTGTGTTCCCAAAAAGATGAAAAAAGCAAAAGTTATCCCAATCTGTCAGTCAGTCAGTCATTTTCTGTACCTCTTATCCAGTTCAGGGTTGGGGGGGTTGCTGGAGCCTATCCCAGCTATAATCAGGCGAGAGGCGGGGTACACCCTGGACAGGTCGTCAGTATGTCAAAGGGTTTATTCCTTAACAGCTTATTCCAATCTATAAAAATTAAAATAAACACAACTTTACAAATTATAGGCCAACGTCCTTGTTGCCACAGTTTTCAAAAATACTTGAAAAGTTTTTCAACTCCCGTCTGGAAGCATTTCTTAAAGGCAGGGTAAGGGATCTTGGAAAAACAGTTCGAACAAACTACATTTGAAAAAATATACACCCCCCTGAAACCACGCCTCCAGGGCACAGGAACGTGTGCGTGGATGATTGCGAACATAACCGAGAACAGCCGAGTGGCTAGCTTGTTAGCTTCCCAGTAAACAACAGAGGAACCACGTTTCCTAAAAGTGATAATTATCTCACCTCCAACTTCTTCTGCGGTGTAAAACATCCTCACTGCAAATACCAACACCCCCATGACTTGACCCACATCCATTTTTTTTTTCTATGCTCACGGCAAATCGCGACTGTCACGAGGACAGTGGGTGCGCGACAAACAGCAGTCGAGTTTGATGGACCCTTTTCATTGGAAGGGGTTTTTCCAGTCCTGTACGTTCCACAGGTGATTAATTTTTTTAATTTTTGTGTCAGAAAATGTAATTAATTGGTTGCAATCAGGGTGTGACGAAGACTTCAAGCAATATAGTAAAAAATGCTCCATACCATACCATTTAGTATGGTATGGTATGGTTTTATTTTTCCACAGGGACAGTGCACAACACTTCATTAACCTTTATAAACAAAAGCAGAGATGCAGGTATCAGGTTATAGCAAAACTGATAATTCCCACCTGTAGTCCCTGGACAGGTTGATATTAGTGAGATACTGTAACAAAATTTTTGATTGTAAAATGACAGGAGGCCACCGTGCTCTTAGGAACCTTTAGTGCCGCAAAAGTTCTTTTGTAACCTTGGCCAAATCTGTGCCTCGCCACAATTCTGTCTCTGAGCTCCTTGGGCGGTTCCTTCAACCTCATTTGCTCTAATATGCACTTGAGCTATCAGGTCTTATATAGACAGGTGTGTGCCTTTCCTAATCAAGTCCAATGAGGTTAATTGAACACAGCTGGACTTCATTGAAGGAGTGGAACCATCTCAAGGAGGATCAGAAGATATGGACAGCATATGATTTAAATATTAGTGCAACGGGTCTGAATACTTATGACCATGTGATATTTCAGTTTTTCATTTTTAATAAATTTGCAAAAAATTTCTGCATTTCTGTTTTTTCTGTCAAGATGGAGTGCTGAGTGACATTAATGAGAAATAAAATGAACTTTTTTATTTTGGCAGATGGCTGCAATGAAACAAAGAGTGAAAACTTTAAATTGGTCTAAATACTTTCGATACCCACTGTAGATAAAGAAAGTATTTAATGGTTCACATTAGGATGTGCGGAAAACTTGTAAGCTAACAGTATTTTTTATCTGCAGCACTTTGGAGACAAGTTCTGACTTAAATACTTTATAAATAAAGGGGATTGGATTAGTATTGAGCGCAACATATTTAAACATAGCACACTCAAACTTGGCAGTCAACAGAAAAGTACAGCTACGCAACCCTCCTTTCTCTCTGGCAAAACCACTGTCTGACTGACGGACAACCCCTTTGACAGCTCAACCTGCCTCCCACTACATCCATGTGGCCCACGCTTGACATCACTATGGTACTATGAGCTCCTGATTGTAGTAAAAAATATATATATATATATATATATATATATATGTATATATATATATATTTAAATGTAAATATTGAAAGATTCAATTTTTTACTTTGCTGTATGTGAAATAATTACCCAAGTTTGCCGTTACTTAAAAATATGCTTTGAATATTAAAATTCAGGTGAGGTGGGTGGTGGTTGACGAGCCTAAAAAAGGGGGATGGTGGTTTTTTGGGGGGGGGGGGGGTTTAAAAAATCAAAGTGGGGTTTTTGGGGGGGGTTTTATTTTTTTCCGTATTTTGGGGTTTTTCTGGGAACTTCCAAAAAAGAATGAGGTTAAATACTAAATAGGAGAGGGGGAGGTGGAGGGGGACCAAAGGGAGGCACAGAAGGAAAGAAAAAATAAAAAAAAAGGTATAAAGTTTAATTTACATAAGTAAGTCCCATTGAGACGCAGCGTCTTTAGCAAAGGAGAACTGTTTACCTGACATACATGTTTTTATGGTCATGTGGACAGTTGTGGACATTCTGTGCTAAGAATAACAGTCACAGAGCAGACAAATCTTTATTAAACATTCAGTTTAGTATGTAAAAAAAAACAGTTTTTTTATCACTGTACAGTAAAAAATTTTACAGTGACCTTACATAGATTAGTTCAGTAATTCATTTATTTATTAATTAAACATGTGTGAATTTTATAACATATATTTTACAAGAACAAATTAAATGAACTTGATTCAGTTGAAGTCTGAAAATGACATCTCTTCACTGGGAACAGAGATGAGGCTGAGTTTGGAAATATAAAATGACGTGGTGCGATGAAGGGGGGGGGGGGGGGGGGGGACTGTCAAAATTCTGCCATTTTCCCGCACTTGCACACTCCAACCCATAGTTTGCACTTCTTCCAACTGCACACTTAATGCAGGGCGGCAGGGTTTAGTGCGGGTATTGGGACAAGGCCTAAATATGAACCGGATGAAGAGGACTGTTTAGATGCAAGCTGTCATTTTTCAATCTCTTCAGAGAACAAACACCATGTTGTGAAATAAATATTTAAACACTGAAAGTTGAGCATGCAGAGTAAAAAGTTCAATGAGAGTCAAACTAAGTTCACCTGTAAATGTTTTTATGGATTTTAACTTCATTCTGGCATCATACCCACATAAGCAGAATATTCCTAATGTGTAAGTGATTAGATAGATAGATAGATAGATAGATAGATAGATAGATAGATAGATAGATAGATAGATAGATAGATAGATAGATAGATAGATAGATAGATAGATAGATAGATAGATAGATAGATAGATTGTACTTACACAGAAATTTAATTTGTAAAACCGGATGTAGAAGTGTTTCTCCTCTGACAGACTTTGCGTTTCTTAGATTGTCTCTACGCCAACTTAGGCCATTCTCCATCACACATACACATGACTTTGTGCGTAAGTCGATAGCCCTGTGTCAGGCCCCGTTTTCCGCGTTTTGTTTTAAATTATTTATTTCCGTATAAACTGCAGTCTTGATATAAAAACACTGATGATCGATAATTTTGCTGTAGATTGAAGGCTTTCTGCAGAGCATCATAAATTCAGCAGACATCGCGTTGTTCATCCACAGACATGGCTCGACCACGGCCGCGGGAGTACAAGGCAGGAGAGCTGGTTTTCGCTAAGATGAAGGGATACCCGCACTGGCCAGCGAGGGTGAGTCTGGGATGCAGCCGGGCTGGGGGCGCGGGGAGGCGGGGTTGATGGAACAATACAGCCGCTGCTTCGCTGTGGAGGGAAACGCGAGTGTGATATAGCGACTGCACTTAAGACGCATTTCTCCTCATATTCCCGGAGGCAGGTGTTTGCTGTCAGGCTCAGTCTGTGTGTAAATGCTTAGATAAAGAGGAGAAACGCAGCATTTGTAGACTCTACTTCCTACCTGCCCTTTTTTCTGCTCCATGCAGCTCCATCTTTATTTTAATGATTAGTTCAGTGTATTTTAATTCCCATTTTGACTTCTGCAGCAGAATAAACGAGGCAGTAGCTGACCTCCAGTTAACATCACTGTTTTACCATCGGCATTTACATACAGAAGCCTGAGTGAACGTGAGATTAGATATGACGCACATGGGCTGTTCTGTCATACCATGACTTACACGATGAACATGTTTGGATTCATTTAAAAGCTCTCAGCATTCTCCTCACCGCTGTAAAGAGACGGTCCTGATTCTGAGAGCGCCGTTTTTACAGTCTATGAGTAAAAGAACATAGACTGTATTTACGGCAGCTCATGTCATAATTTGATGTGGTCAACAATAGCCAATGCCTGGAAAACTGTATTGAATGAAAGTGAACTCTCTACAAACATCTTCTCTCTTAGATTGATGAACTTCCAGAAGGAGCTGTCAAGCCACCTGCCAACAAGTACCCCATCTTCTTCTTTGGGACGCATGAGACGTATGATTTTTATTTTTCTTCTTATTACAAAGAATATCAGCCGCTAAATTCACATCAGTAATGTTGGAAATTGTGATACAGTTATAATGCAGGGTGGTGTGTTGCATATTATCCTGACTTCATATTAAATCTGCTTTTAGTTTAAACAATAAAACTATTTCCTCAATATGCAAACTATAATTTGCCCAAATTATTTTATGCTAATGATTATTAGATTTTCACCTACAAATGGAGTTCATTTGCCATAAGATTGAAAACTCAACCAACCACAAATTTTTTAAATGTTTCTGTGAAATGATTCTGTATAAATTTAAAGGTGCAGAATTCATTGATTTCTAAATCTCATCAAAATATTTTATTCTCACAAGAACATAACAACACAACTGAGAAGTTTTAGCATTTGATTGAAAATATGCTCTGATTATAAATCTGGTGGAAGTAACATGTCTGTAAAAGGTAGTTCTGCGGTGATGTTTACCATCGTGTAGCATTGCGTCTATAAAAACTAGTTCCAGGGTGATGTTTACCATTCTGTAGTAAAACATCTGTTTAAGGTACTTCCAGTGTAATGTTTACCATTTAGTAGCGACACGTCTGTAAAAAATAGCACCAGGGTAATGTTAACCATTGTGTAGTACCTGTAGTACTATGGTGTATTAACATGTCTTTAAAAGGTTATTCCAGTGTAATGTTTACCATCGTGTTGTAACATGCCTATAAAAAGTAGTTCCAGGGTGATGTTTACCATTTTGTAGCATCACATCTTTAAACAGTATTTCTACGGTTATGTGTACCATTGTTTAGCATCACGTCTTTAAAAGGTAATTCCAGGGTGATGTTTACCATCGCGTAGTATCACGTCTGTAAAAAGTAGTTCCAGGGTGATTTTTACCATCATGTAGTGATACATCTATAAAAGTAGTTCCAGGGATTATTTTTTATCAATGTGTAGCAACATATCTGTAAAATTAGTTCCAGGGTGATGTTTATCGTTGTATAGCATTGTGTCTGTATAAAGTAGTTCCAGGGTGATTTTACCATTCTGTAGTAACACATCTGTAAAAAGTAGTTCCAGGGTGATGTTTACCATTGTGTAGCATCACGCCTTTAAAAAGTTGTTCCAGTTTGATATCTACCATTATGTAGCATTATTTTTTTTTAAAGTAATACCAGTGTAATATTTACCATCATGTAGCATCGTGTTTGTATAAAGTAGTTCCAGGGTGGGGCTGTTCCACCCTGGAACGTGGGGCTGCACGGTGGCGTGGTGGTTAGCACCGCAGTCTCACAGTAAGAAGGTTGCTGGTTCAATTCCCGGCTGGGGAGGGTCGCGGGTTCGAACAATTGACCTATGGCTAAGCCCCGCCCCCTCCACTCACTCGGACAAACAAACATTCGGTGACAGGCGCTATGTGACATTTCGGGAGATGACAGCTGTCAACATGGACAACAGACGCGTGATCAGACAGAGAGATCGTGACAAGATAAATTAAAAAACATAAAAACAATACAAACAAACAAAAAGAAATTGTTCAGAAGTCTTAAACTGGGCGTAGAAATCAGCCTGTGAATCTCTGAATGTGACTCGTGTCGCTCCCTCAGTTTCTTGCACAAACTACTGCACGGCTGCTGTTGTGCCAAAAAGTGATCATCTGACAAAAACTGATCGAACAGCCACGGAAGCGGAGCAGTCTGGCTGCAGCTTGGAAGCCAGAGGCGTGTCGTTATCGACGTTACTACTCCACACCTGTACTACACGACAGCGTCTTATGTACAGTTACCACGTACCAAAACTAGCATGTTTAGCTAGCGTTAGCCAACTTAAACTAACGTTAGGGAAGGTAACTTCATATTTCTTTCAAGCAAAGTGACAACATGTTGCCTCGAATACGATGTTGCCTTACCTTAGAACAGATGTAGACATCCTTGTTCATTTTATCCACGTTCAGTTGATGTGGTCTGCCGCATAACTTTGGCTTGATGTGACTTGGTAAAAGGCAAAAAAATACGCCCTGTCACCCAGCCTCTCAGGATACCTAGTGTCAGAGTTGCATGTACCCCATGCACACCGTTTGACCATTTTAAACTAAAAAGAACACATAAAAACGAACAAAAACGGACTAACTTCAATGCATTTCAATGGACGTTCAAGCAAGAGAATGTCCGAGTGTATGGGAAAGCTGTGCGCACTGTGATTGGCTCATCGCGTTTGGGGGCGTGGTTTAGCCATAGGTAATTCCAGGGTGTGGCCTTCCATTGTGAGTAGCAGTTCTCCGCCTTTAATACGTTGTCTCCGGTTACTCCGGCTTCCTCCCACCATCCAAAGACATGCATGTTAGGTTAATTGATCACTCTAAATTGCCATCCTAGGTATGAATGTGAGCGTGAATGTTTGTCTGTCTCTCTGTGTTGCCCTTCTACAGACGTGGCGACCTGTCTGTACAGGGTGTTCCAGTATCCATTTACCATGATAATAGCATGGGGTAGGCTAAAACAGCAGCTCCAGTGTACCATGTCTGATCATCGTACAGAAAATGACTGACTATAAACAGTAGTTCCAGTGTAATTTTACCAACGTGTAGTAACACGCCTATAAACAGTAGTTCCAGTGTAATGTTTACCATTATGTAGTAACACGCCTATAAACAGTAGTTCCAGTGTAATTTTTACCATCGTGTAGTAACACGCCTATAAACAGTAGTTCCAGTGTAATGTTTACCATCGTGTAGTAACACGCCTATGAACAGTAGTTCCAGGGTGATGTTTACCATTGCAGACCCAATTTGACATCTAAATACGCTGGTACGGCTTTCCTCTCAAAACTATGCAAAAAGCTGAGAATTCTGTAGGAAATATGCGCATCTCATATTTACAACTAATAGTAGGAAGGAGCAGCATGGTGAAGTGTTTGTAACCAATCATTGTAGAGAGCTGAAGAAGAGAGTCTCTTACAAACCAATAGTGTTTCATCTTTGCTGCCCCTCACTTCCCCCTCCAAGGCTTTGCCCCCACTCACAGCTGTCCACTTTACTCTGAGACGCCACACGGTGTGTTAGCTTTAGCCAGCCTGGGGACTGCTAACGATGGAGAAGGTAAGCTGTGTGTGACCTGTTTTACTTTGATATGGCCAATAATGTTACGTTCATACCCAAAACTTTTCAAGACAAAGTAAAGCGTATGAAAGATTTGCAGATATTGCCCAGTATCTGACCTCAGCAGCGAGTGTACTCGCGACAGGTGCGGAGCCCCCGCGGTGTAGTCCGTCCAGGAGATAGCCGCGTAGCCGGGGTAGCAACGCACACGGCCCGCTGAGAATCGTCAGCTGAAGCTACTAAATGCTGCAAACTTTTTAGTAGTAACACAGGAAATGAGTCGGGCAACGTGATGATGATGATGGCGGCGACGATGATGATGGTGATGGACGGAGATGAACTTGTGGAAGTCTCACAGTTGCAGGGCTGGTGTGGAACATGTGAAGGGAGGAAAGAGGAACTTGTTTTTAATGTTGGTGAATGTTCAGAATGATACATTATTATCTACAGCTGCCCGGTTTATGTTGCTCAGTATGTATGAAAGTAAATGAATACAGTAGTTAAAACACATCAGAATACCACATACAGCAGTAATATTAACACACATAAAGAATAGTACAAAATTGATGTGAAATCACTTTGGGATTTCACATTTTGAAGTTTTGGTAATGTTGTAATGGTGTATTTTAATTAAAATGTGTCATTATTTGTGTTGTAAGATTAATAAGCTTACTGCATGAATACAGAAATTTAAGCAATGAAGCCATTTCGTTCATTTAATTCATTTTAACTTCATTTGAAATAGATAATCATTATCTATTCCATGTAATGTTAAAATGATGTATTCTGATCCGGTGTTTCCATGTGACACTACATGTAATCAGAACCGCCGTCTTTTAGATGTGTGACGTGCAGATCTGCATGTATGTGATTTATCATGGCGGTCAGGCTTCTTGTTTTGTACTGTCTGATCATGCACCATGTTCTGCTCCTGTAAAGTATGTATGGTAAACAAATTTTCCACCACAGACCGATCTGTGTGCTCTGTTTAGAAACCACGTTTTTAAGTGGATAAACGTCACTGCTCATGTCAAGATAGAGACCCCCCCCCCCCCACCCACCCACCCCCATGCATCATTGTACTGTAGCTTAACATGCAGTTAGTTGGAACAGCTCTCTATGTTGCAGATTCACCATTCACCACATTCAGGGTGATGGTAAACATCACCTTGTTCTAGGGTGATGTTACCATCATGTAGTGTCACATCTGTAAAAAGTGGTTCCCAGTCCCATTATTAAGGAACATGGATTGTAGATTTTAATCTTTTGTGTTTTGTAAATTCAAATGATATGACGTGACATTTTCTTCATGTAAATTGTTTGCAAATATAAATGCATTTATATAAAGAATGTTCAGTATTTAACATCTGAAGGCCTTTTCAAACCGGGATCGATACGAATAAACAGCACAAAATTGCAAATAATTCGAAAGAGAAATATCTACACATTTGTCTAAACACACCTGCTCCGGCGCAAAATTACAAAGATTCAAGATGGCATTTGTTTTTCCAGAGGAATGTGACCACATGCAGAGAGTGGTGACGGAGGGAGGGGCGGCTGCAGGTAAACTTCTGGATGCTGAAAAACAGCTGATCTCACCATGAAGATGCCAAATGCAGATATTAAATATAACACTGTAGCTAATAACCTCGAATGGCTACAAATGTAGGGGAAACACAGTTACTTCAGCGGCAATTTTTTCCCCTCGCTTGCCAAACAAGAGTGCTGCGACACAAAGATGATAACACCTATGCCATAATGATACAGTAGCAACAACCAAGCGGCACGTCTCTCTTTTCCTTTCTCTTTTAGCTTGCGACCAGCTCTGTGACGGTCAGAGCGCCTTCTCTGATTGGTGGATTGTATATCTGTCAGATGAGAATATTAAGAAAATCTACCTTAGTTTGAAAAAATAAACCGCAAAATCACAAGACGGAATTGTTTCACTGATGTGAACGCTCCCGTTGACTTGACATTAATTTGATTAAAGCTATTGCCGTGCGAATCTTTCGGACGAAATATTTGGAGTAGGTGTGTAAAGGCCTTTACTCTGAAGCCAAATCACATGTGACATTTGTTCTCCTCCACTTCAGTGCATTCTTGGGTCCAAAGGATCTACTGCCCTACAAAGAGTATAAAGACAAGTTTGGAAAGTCCAACAAGAGGAAAGGTTTTAACGAGGGTCTGTGGGAGATCGAGAACAACCCCGGGGTCAAGTTCACAGGCTATCAGGTCAGTTATGTTGGTGCTTCGGAGACGGGACGGAGGGGTAAAACAAGGATGTAAGAAGTCTTAATACCGAAGTATACAACACATAAAACAGCTGTTCAAGGCAGACAGCATGGAAAATAGGAGTTATTTAAACAGGAAAAAACTCTGGTTTTAGTTTGAGTAAAGTTGTTCTTTGTGTGTCACGCAGGCAATCCAGCAACAGAGTTCAACAGAAACAGAGGAGGGGGGAAATGCTGCTGATGGCAGCAGTGAGGGGGAGGAGGGAGATTCTATCGAGGAGGAAGATGACAAGGAAAAGCAGAAGGAAGACAAGACTGGATCCAAACGGAAAAAAACTTCCACCTCCAAGGTATGTTCCCCTCGCCTGAGAACCCAACGGTCAGAGAAAGAGATTAGAGGCTGCATTCATCAAACTTAGAATTACTCCGAAGTGTCTTAAGAGTTGACTCATGAGTAAAAAAAAAAACTTTTTAGCTAAAAGCTGAACTTAAAAGTTCAAATGTGTCACTCATGCTTTTAGCAAAGTGTAGGACTGAATCTTGCATGTCAGTCTCAGAGCGGGGTTACGACAGTACCACGTGCCGTAAATGGAAATTTAGATGATGTCAAGTTCATTGAATTGACCAACCGCTGAATGGAACAGTTTAGGCCAATTCTCAGTTCTGCCCTTTGGCCCTTCCCCTGCTTTGTGCATTCACATGTAGGGGTAGGGGTGTCTCAGTCCTGTTAGGACAGAGGGGTCGGGGTAAGTGGTAGGGGTATATACCCCCTCACACAAAGGGTTTTTCGGTGCACATTTACAACAAAGGGGTATGACAATCACCAGTTATCGAGTCCAAAGAAAATCCACAAATGTAAATATTTTCTCCATAGATAAATTTTAAAAGTATTGTTTTTAAAGAGTATTAACATTAATCCAGAGCTGATTTCTCCAGATTTGCAATGACAGCTCAGCGCGCATCTGCTTACATACAAGCCGGCGGTATCACTGATGACGTATGTGATTGTTCAAGGGGTGTCCCAATTAGTAGGGGCTAACTTTCAGCACTACCCCTCGTAGCTTTGTTTTAAGTGCAGGGCCAAGGGGGTGGGGTAAAAAAAATGAGATTGGGCCTTATTGATGGCTGTGATGGACCGGCCGAAATCATCAGCGTTATCCCCAGAATTTAACCTAAAAATTGCAATTAACACTGGTAATGGAAACACCTAAATTTAAAGGTAGAGTCCGAAGTTTCCCCCTGTTTCTGTTTGTAAACTCTTCAAACCAAGAGGCAAACTCCGCTGGAAAAGTGTGAAGCCTGGAAGTTAAAGGGGAAGTTAAAGGAATAGTTCACCCTCAGAACGATTTAACTTTATTTTCCACTTACCTTCATGGTGAGAAAGACTCTGGAGCACTTTTTTTAATATGTCAAATGCAGCCGGCGATCAGGAAGGCTTCTTGTTTCCCCCCAACTTTCATATAATGGAGTTCGATTAAGCCCGAGCCAACAAGGTCCTTAGAAGTCCACAAAAACTTGTTAATATTCCCCCATACTGCTCTTCCAATGTAATCCAAGTGTCCTGAGTGGGTAGCGTCCAGAATTTACTTAAAACTACACCATTTAGTGTATTTTTAGAGCCTAAATAGAAGTACATCGCATCTCTTGCGCGCACGCCGATGCGCGTTCATCAGTGTTGCCAAGTGGGAAATATAGAATTATTGTACCAGAGACTCAAAATTATCGTATTTTGAGGGAAATTAACGTACACCCGTCATAAGTAAAATAACAACCCCACTGATGCGTGAAATATTGTCACTCTAGTGTTAAAAAGCGCTCACAGGCACTCGTGACTTTGCTGCGTCAGTACGGAATGGGTTAACAGCGTCATAATATCAGGTGTGATCTACACAGATGATATGTATGTAGGTTTATGAAGTTTCATATTCATTTTCATGACATAACTTTAACAGCGACCACCAAATGTGAGTGAGCCTGACTCGCTTGGCATGATGTCACAGGTAGACAGATTATTACAGGCCGGTAAATATTTTAACCACTAAACACAACTTATATTGATGCTCAGTCTTACTTGTAAAAAAGTAACTCCCAGTTTGCTGCTTTCGATGCTCCGCAGATTACAGCAGAAGATGCTGCGCAGCTCTGGCATCGTTCGTCCACAGTAGTTATTAACAGAGCTGTGACCGGTCCAAGATGGTGGCCACATTTCTCTCGCTCCATCAGTAAATCCGGCTTCTACTCATTTATTATTTATACTAATATTTCCTCCTCTCCCTTCGTGTTGTTTTGGTTTTGAATCTCGCTCGCCTTCCTGTCTGAGCGTCTCCTGGGGCGGGTGCAGCTACCATGCAGCCAATCAACACATGGACGTCACTCGCATCTCACGCTCAGCAAAGCATGATTGGCTGATAACATGTCACATGGGAACTGATGCCTTCAGGGTTCACAAAACAATTCACCAGCCGACAGTTTTGCTCACATTAATATGAAATGGTCAAATTATCGTACATTTGCCCTTTTTTAGGATTATTGATCGTACATCGTACAGAGGGCCAAATTATCGTACAAATACGATAATTATCGTACACTTGGCAACACTGGCGTTCATGAAACTACGGAAGGCGCGTTCTCTTTTTCTTTCATTATTTGTTTTAAATCAATATCCAACTCCTCTTGTGTTTGTCCCGGTTCGTCTGCAGCTCTGTTGCTCTTAACACAATGTAAACAGTGAATTTCTTCTTCTACGCTTGTATTATCGGCAGCGTTGGCTCTGAACGCCGAGGCTTCCGTAGTTTCGTGGATGCGCAGGTGCGCGCTCCGTGGAGTAATATATTCTTCTATTTAGGCTCTAAAAATATAGTAAATGACGTTGTTTGGAGTAAATTCTGGACGCTACCCACTCAGGACACTTGGATTACATTGGACGAGCATTATGGAGGAATATTGACAAGTTTTTGTGGACTTCTAAGGACCTTGTTGGCTCGGGCTCAATCGAACTCAGGGTGAACTATTCCTTTAAGGATTTTTGGCAAAGGGCCTCATTTTTGAGTGAGCCAGGGTCCTACTTATCATGGGAGACATGGGGGGGGGGGTGCAGCATGTGCAGCATGTAAGGGCGTTGCGCTGGCGAGGGACGCCACAGCGACGGTGGAAAATGTATTCAAGTATTGCATTTTCTGTATATATTAGCTTTTGTACATGTGTAACTGATATGATTATCAATAACTGAGGCAGCTTACTGATGAGGTCAAGGTCAAATTTATTTATATAGCACACGTAAAACAACAAAGAGTGCCAAAGGTGCTGTACAAGTTTGCCAATATGTGCATATATATAAAAATGGTAAATGGACTGTACTTATATAGCGCTTTTCCAGTCATACTAACCGCTCAAAGCGCTTTTCACTATGTATCACATTCACCCAGTCACACACACATTCATACCCCGATGGGCACACCGGGAGGCAGCTTGGGGTTCAGTGTCCTGGCCAAGGACACTTCGGCATGTAGTCTGAGGAAGCCTGGAATCGATCCCACGACCTTCCGGTTGAAAGTCGACTGCTCTCCTGAGCTATATATATATATATATATATATATATATATATATATATATATATATATATATATATATGAACCAATATTTTCTGTTAATTTAACTTCTTAAATGTCTCATACCAAGCCTATTAAGTTTAAAAATAATTTCTAAACATTAATTTTTGCACTAAAATATACTTTTGATCATGTTTTGTGCACATTAGGGTCTAAACTTTGTGTAACAGTTTGTCAACTGTTACACAAAGTTTTACACAGTCTTCTGTTTAATTATTAATAGCTGATGAACATGCATGTAAGTTCTTGGGCCCGTTGGGCTCAAAAAGAATCTCATGAACCTGTCAGTGTTGTGTGTTTATCCATGAAATTTGTGGACAGCAGTTTTGTTTATTTTTTGTTTACTACCAGCAATATAAACAGAGACCACTGCTTTCTGTGGTTGTTAGAAATTTTTCATCCCTAAATGAGATGTTTCTGACTGGATCAGCTGTATCCGGCAGCAGCAGGATGACTCGTGACCACACTGCTGATATGTATGTTTATGGCTGCTCCCAGAGCCCCCAAAGCCCTGGTGTATTCTGAACCCTGCTGCGAAGCTCTTCTTTGGAGAGTGACGCTTCTCCCAGATTGACATGTACAGACTGACAGATCATTCAGACAGCGGTGCCCCAAGATTGATGAATTTCATCAGAAATTTTATTGACACATTTCTATAAATGTCTCGACCAGTTTCCACCAGTCCTCAACATAGTCTTCAAGAATAGGTTCTGGGGAAGATCTGTCCCTGAAGGAGGCTGATCTTGGCCAGAGACCCAGTCATATGTGATGACTGCTGATAATACAGAATGACGACTGTTCATTTTATACTATTGCAATGATGTAATTTCCTGTTAGGGACTAATAAAGTTTTAAAGGAGCTGTATGATGCTTTTCAAACATACAAAAAGTCAACTACAGGCATATATCCACCTTATTCCTGAGCTAGCAAATGTACAAATGACCAGTGGCGTCGCCAGCAGATTTTCCCAGAGCTTCAGCCCCGGATGTTTTGAGTCTAGCCCCGGGTATAAATTTACTGCTTAACCACCTTTTCCTGAAAAAAAAATCTGATGAAAATCCCAGCTTTCTACCAGCACTTAAACGCACCATCAATGCGCGAAGGTCCAGCCTAGTTCCTGTTGGTGTGGTGTGTGAGTGAAGTCTGATTAGCCCCCGTCTTTGATGTCAGACGAAACTAAAGTAAGTTTGTCAGCTTTGTGTGCGCATGTGCAGAGGAGAGCAGCAGTCAAATAAACAGCCCATAAAGTATCTATCAGAAAATGAGAGCG
Source organism: Atherinomorus stipes (assembly GCA_023101725.1). Classification (NCBI taxonomy): domain Eukaryota; kingdom Metazoa; phylum Chordata; class Actinopteri; order Atheriniformes; family Atherinidae; genus Atherinomorus; species Atherinomorus stipes. The sequence continues at coordinate 23,821 of JALJCO010003435.1, forward strand.
GAGATGGACAGAAAATATGAGAGAAAGCAGCAGTTACATCCTCAGCTTTTCAGCAGGAAAGTAAAAGGAAAGATATCACAGTGTTGACTGTTTTTTTCTCGTTTAAAACAACATGAAAAAGTCAACATGAAACCCCCCAACATAAAAAACAAGGCTGAAGTTAGCAGCAACTCCTTTCCCAGCTTCTGTTTCGATTTTGGCTTAAAGGGCAGTTCCACTCAAAAGATTTTCTATTGACAACATTTAACGAGGTCCTGTGTTAAAACTACAACATTTACACTTTTCAAACCTGGACTTAGATGTTCTTTAGGGACTGTAGATTAACTAAAGCACTGTGTCTGATTTGTGAAACCTATAAATGAATAAATGAGGAGAAATTGAAGACAAATGAGGAGAAGAGAACAAATGAGTAGGAGAAAAGGAGAACAAATAATGAGATAAGAGCAGGCAAAGAAGAGAGCAGTGAGAAGACAACGTGATGATGAGGAGGGTCAGTGATGTGTCAAAGAGAAGACAAAAGGTGAATACTGTATGAACTATTATGCACGAGTGCAGCGCACATATTTTAGCAACATAATGGGGTCAACATTTCATTGTTGATTTTGTGGTTAATTCATTTTTTTAATTAAAATGACAATTTATCCACTCCATTATGTCTATTATTGCCTTCTAAAACACATTTTTGTAGTGAAAGACTAGAGAAAAGCTTGTCTAATTTTTTCAAATTTACACCTGGCGCGACTCCGGGCTAAGCCCAGGTTGTCCTTAAGGCTGGAGACGCCCCTGCAAATGACGATGCGATCAACTTCCTGTGAGATACCAGAAATCGTGCTCTGCCATTGACTCACAGTGAAAGATGTAGTTTCAGCTAGCGGTTTAGTCGAACATTTCAACAAGATTATTAATAACATTTCTAAACAATTTTCCCCAGAAAAACTTACTTGCACAGTTCAGGAACACTTTGCACGGTTTGTGGTTGTACAAACAAGCTGAGAAAGTTAAAATTGTGGCTACAATAGTGATTTGTAGAACATGCACCTCGGTCTTCGTGAGAGAGTAGCTGTAGAGCGCCAGACTGCGACATAGTGGTCGCATTTTAGGACTAAAATATCATCTACTTTTCAGTAAATAAGATCATATCTAACCTCTTTAAACAAAACACGACCAACCTTATTCCTCTGTAATACTCTGCTCCCCGTCTCTGGAATTCCCTCCCTCCCGATCTTCGTACAGTGGACTCCTTCCTTCTCTCCAAATCCAGACTTCAAACTCCTCTGTACAGACGTCTGATTTCGCCTAATTCCATGTACATCAATCCAGTGTGATTTTCTGTGTCCTGCTTAGTGTTTTAGCTTAATGTTTTTCTGCTCTGTACAGTGTCCTTTGGTGCTCTGATAAGACGTCTGTCAAACCAAATGTATTTACTATTGTTATTATGCACATTATTATTATTATTATTATTATTAATAGCTGGGATAGGCTTCAGCAACCCCCACGACCCTGAACTGGATAAGCGGTACAGAAAATGACTGACTGAAATTATTATTATTTATTATTATGTAGGTACTGATAAGCCGCGGAGCTTTTACGATTGCTCATTGCTTCACAGTCAGAGGCGACTGAGCTAAGAAGTAGCTAAAGGCTGCTGTTTGTTATTTTTGGCCAGATTTTCATCTCATCCTCCCGTCCCACTGTTGCAGGAGGCAGAGGGATTGTAACCTTGTCCTGTCTGAGCTGTGACAGCTGATGTTCCCACGTAGTTTCCCTAAAAAGCTTGTAAAAAGTGGAGAAGCATGAACATCCAGCATGTAAATAAACGCCGGTTCTGGTCAAACCAAAAGTTGCTCTCATATTTCACACAAGGGCTCATGGGGCATAGGAATAAGGTGGATAAGCTAAATATGTTTCCCTCGCCACTATAGAAACTAATTTGGTGTTAAATATTAGTTTTTTTATGCATCTAATTTAGAACACGGAAGTAAAATGGCTGATTGCACTAAATGACCAAAGCTCTCGACCAATCTTGACATGTTTTATGCCCATTTTATGATGTCGCCCCGGAACTTACACAGATTCGAAGGGTAACAGAATTAGTTTTTTTTTTTTTTTTTTAAACAATATCTTTATTGCTTTTCAATTTTAGGAAACAAAACAAAAAAACAAAAACAAACAACAACAAAAAAATAAGCAAACAAACAGACTCCCACAAGGTGACAGAGGCAGTAGATAAAATTGAAGACAACTTAAACTGACAAATGGAAGGAGGTTAAAAACAAGTACTCAGGCGACAGAATGCTGCAGTGAAGAAAGTGGATAACGGTTGATATCCAACTCAAGTGTGTGAACCTCTAGGTACGTCTGTCCAGATAAGTCCATAGAGGCCTCTCTCCACAGTCTGTGCATTTGCAGAACCAATGTATTCCAAGAAAGGGGTCCAGGTTTTGTAGAATAGTGAAGGTTTGTCTTTGGTCCAGTAGGTCAATGCTTCCAAGGGGATAAGTTCCATTATGCTTTGTAGCCACTGTGAGAGCTTAGGAGGTTTGTCAGAGATCCACCCAAGTAGAATACACCGTCTAGCACTAAACAAGAGGACATTGAGTTATCTTAACATATGAGGTGTAAGACTGAGTTCAGAGTGTAATCCAAGGATACAGGACAGAGGAGTAAGATTTAGATCCCGGCCAAATATTTCAGAGATTTTTTCACAAACATCTCTCCAGAAACTTGTAAGAAAGGGACAATCGAAAATACAATGGTAATATGTTCCCTCAGAAATCTTGCATTTGTTACAGTATTTGGAAAGTGTCAGGTTGAATTTATTCCGTAACACTGGTGTGATATGAAGCCTGTGGATAATTTTGAATTGCAATTCCTTAAATTTATTGGTAGATAAACAACCAGAGGAACTCAGCCATACATCTTCCCATTCACTGTCTGCAATTGTTAAACCCAGGTCAGCCTCCCATTGTGATGTGAGATGCCCTGAGCCCCCTCCTGGGGGAAACAGGGTATTGGTTAAATCTTGTGGTCAACTTTCGGAGATCAGAATCCTGCAAGATCTTCTCCACAGAAGAGTGAGAAAACCCACCAGGGTACAGCCTGGCCTCAGAGGAGATAAAACTGCGAATCTGCAGATATCTAAATAGATGCGTGGAGGGGAGATTGTGTTGCTCCATTAGCTGGCTAAAAGATTTAACGATACCATCCGCCATAAGATCTCCAATAGCAGGAATGCCTCTCACTGACCAAAGGGCAAATGCATGGTCATTGAGACCAGGGGGAAAATCAGGGTTCAAATGGATGGGGATTAGGAGAGAGAGTGAATCTCCTTGGGACTGTATATTGTTAATAAGTTTCCAGACCTTTAATGTATTTTGAAGGAGGAAATTACCTCTTACTTTGTCCGACACAAATTTCTTAGAGACATATAAAATATTACGAAGGGGGATTGGATCCAGAGGCGAAGCCTCAGTGCTAAGCCAAGTGGAGTGGGGGTCATTTCTGAACCATTCCCAAATATAGCGACAAAGGCAGGCCAGTTGGTAATATTTAATGTTAGGCAATGACAGGCCACCTTCTGCCAGAGGAAGTTGTAGTTTTTGTCATTTTAATCTGGCCCGTTTGTTCTTCCACAGAAAGGAAGAGAGCGAGCTGTTTAAATTGGAAATTGACTTTCTAGTCAGGAGAACAGGAACCATTTGAAACATATAAAGTAAACGAGGAAGTATGTTCATCTTAAAAAGATTTACTATAAGAGATAATGGGAGAATAGTCCAAGAGAATTAGTTTTAGCATCAGCTTTGTCACTCACGTGGACACGATTTGTAAACATTGATGGATGATCAGACTCTGATCGACGGAATAAAATGGACCAGCAGGTTATGGAACTGTATGCGCTCAACCCAGAGTCTGATATGGAGTTTGTAGTACACGCAGTACCACAGAGACCCTGACAAGTAAGTACATTAGCAAACAAGTCATAGGCTAACAGTTAGCATTGAGCTGGGAGATGTTGTCTGTCCATGAGGTGTTTTTATTGTGGGAACTGCGTCAGGTTTCAGAAGTACAGTAACGCCCGAGAAAAAACACTCTACTGCCCAAAATTCATGAAGTTGTCAGGAGTGAAGTTCTTATACAAAGTTGAGGGTTTTTTCACTTCTGGCAAGTGGATTTATTGTCCAGTACAACGAATAAACTTCCACGCCAAACACAACCACATTTTTCCCAACTTGCCGTTGTCTAGAGCTTAAAAAAAACCTTCTGAACTCTTGATCAAACATCTATTAGCTGATGGCTGTTTCTCTCTGAGTAAATCTTCCTGCAGGGTGTTTGTTTCGTCCGCAGAGTGTGGATATGTTAGATTCCTCTAGAGTTTCTCTTGAACAAAGAGGGTCTTTTGCTACGATGCTGCGCATACTTATTTGTTGCTTCATGATTGGTGCCACCTCATTACGTAGACCGGTGGTCCCTCAGTCGTGTTAAGGGAGCTACAGCTTGGCCTGAATATTCATATATATTACTTAAATATGCACAAATGAAGAAAAAAATGACTTAATGGAGGTTTTTATGAGGAAATAACACACTAACATGCCGAAAAGCTCTTAAAAGCCCATTTTTCATGACACGGCTCCTTTAATTCATTTATAGATAACAGCTTCTTGACAGCCACGTTTCCATGGAGACCATTTCTTTTTTTTTTTCTTTTAAAGGGACTTGAGGCAGGAATTTGAAAAAAACCAAACATGAATGTCCCTTTTTTTCATACTAATGGGTGATGAAGCGCTAAATACCAAAAATAACGTTTCCACCCATGTTTCTCTCCGTTGCCTTGAACGGGCTGTGTGCTGCATAATGCTGCAATTCGGTGTCCGAATTTCCCGCGCTGCCCTGCGGACGTGACGTCAAATGATGCTACATCCGCAGTTTTGATGCAGGAAAAGACGGTCACGTTAAATAAAAACACCGTAAGCGATAGTTATGGATTATTCTGCCGTCAGAATACGATCTAGATCAACTGAAAGACCACTAAAAATTGTAACTACGAAGAAAAAGCTTAGTAAACAACATTATAGTTTTCCAGCTCTGCCATGCAGACGTGACGTCACATGACGCTACATCCGCTGTTTTGATATAGAACGAAGCCGGTCGCGGTAAATTCAAACACTGTAAGCGATTGTTATGGATTATTCTGCCGTCAGCAAACAATCTAGATCAACTGAAAGACCACTAGAAAGTATAACTACGGAGAGAAAGGTGAGTAAACAGCATCATAGCTTCAGTTTGTGCACGCTCCCGTGACGGCTTGGCTCGTGGCTGTAGTTACCTGAAGCGCCAATCGCGGCAGTCGTGAGTTTCGTTTCTTAATCTTGCCTCAAGTCCCTTTAACTTGTCCAGTCCAGCATCGTAGCAGCAGAATGGTGATCTGGCTGCTTTATAGGGAGCCGAAGTCACGCCCCTCTACTTCCGCACCATGGGACCTGAGAGACGAAAAAATCTGAATGGAAGTCAATGAGGAGAAAATAATTATCTTCTGGTCTGAGTCGTTCTCTGTCCTGGATTCCACATATGTTGGTTATGGATTTAAATGAAAATTTTTCGTGCAAAGAAAAAATAAAACAATGCGAATATTTTCATTTTTTTAAGGATTTACTTGAAGCCGCTTTGTGGACTACTCCTCTCGCCGCAAGTGATGACGTCGCTCCCTGCGATGGGCATGAACGAGACTGGACATCGTTCCTTCGGTGTGATGGAAAGACTCAACATTTCCTGACTTAAGATGGTTTTCACCTCTGTTCATGCTCTTTTTCCTGTTCTTGAAAAAAAAAAAAAAGTTAAAAGCTGTGACGTGCCGGGGTAAAATCACAACGATAGCGTACTCAGGCAGCTGCTGACGCATGTTGCTTGCGACGAGAGCTGTAGTTCACACAGAAGTTTCAAGTAAATCCTGAAATTATCGAAAATTTTTGCAATATTTTATTTTTTCTTTGCACGAAAAATTTTCATTTAAATCCATAACCAACATATCTGGAATCCAGGTCAGAGAACGACTGGGACCAGAAGATCATTATTTTCTCCTCATTGACTTCCATTCATATTTTTTCGTCTCTTAGGTCCCATGGTGCGGAAGTAGAGGGGCGGGACTTCTGCCAAGGGGAGCTTTATGAACATAAGGCTCCTCTAGATATTCTGTGTTTTTTCATTTTATTTCTTTAAAGGAGTGATGACATAGAAGTAAAAACTGGTTCATGTGGTTGACATTACTGCATATGTAAATACTTTTAAAGACCGTACCGTTACGTATTTATCACATTTTTCTCTGTTAGGACATCATTTCCCTCACTTTGTCTGTTCTGATAAAACTTTGTTTTGGCTTTGACTCTTGCCTCGTGAACGTGCTTACAGACAGGTCTAATTCTCGTAAGTATTCTCGCAACAAACAAAAGTTGGGGATAGAAGGAGGTTAAAATGAGCCCATTACATTTTTCTCCCACCCAACTAAAATTAAAATTTATTTGAAGATAATTTAAGAAGGTTTGTGGATGTAAAACACGAGGTTATGACACCTTAAAAGGACTAAAGACCTGCTGCTTTAGACCACCTTAAAAGACTGGAGACCTGCTGCTTTAGACCACTTTAAAAGACTGGAGACCTGCTGCTTTGGACCACCTTAAAAGACTGGAGACCTGCTGCTTTGGACCACCTTAAAAGACTGGAGACCTGCTGCTTTGGACCACCTTAAAAGACTGGAGACCTGCTGCTTTAGACCACTTTAAAAATGAAATGAAATTTTAAAAAAAATGAATAAAAAATACTTTATTCATCCCAGAAGGGAAATTCAGTATTGTAAAAGCTCACTTTTTAAAAAAAAAAAAAAACAAAAAAGTCAGTTAGTCTTGTTCTTCAGGGTGATGGTTGCTGGCAGGAATGAATTTCTGTATCTCTCCGTCCTACAGTGAACCTGACGCAGCCTCCCACTGAACACACTCTGTTGATTCTTCACCGTGTTGTGGAGAGGATGGGAAGTGTCCTCCATCATCTTCATCAGCTTGTGCAGCATTCTTTTTTGAACGATCAGCTCCAGCGGCTCCAGAGTTATCCCCAGCACAGAACCAGCTTTCTTGATCAGCTTGTTTAGTTTCTTCAAGTCTCTGATTCTGATGCTGCTTCCCCAGCAGATGCTGCAAAGCTGACTGCACTTTCTACAACAGACTTGTAGAAGATCTGCAACATCTTGGTGCAGACGTTGAATGATCTCAGCTTTCTTAAGTAGAGTCTGCTCTGACCTTTCTTGTAGATGTAGTCAATGTTGCTTAAAAGACTGGAGACCTGCTCTTTTAGACCACTTTAAAAGATTGGAGACCTGCTCCTTTAGACCACTTTAAAAGACTGAGACCTGCTCCTTTAGACCACCTTAAAAGACTGGAGAAATGCTTCTTTAGACCACCTTAAAAGACTGGAGACCTGCTGCTTTAGACCACTCTAAAAGACTTGAGAAATGCTTCTTTAGACCACCTTAAAAGACTGATGGAGACCTGCTGCTTTAGACCACTTTAAAAGGCTGGAGACCTGCTCCTTTAGACCCCTTTTAAAAGACTGCAGAAATGCTTCTCTAGACCACCTTAAAAGACGGGAGACCTGCTGCTTTAGACCACCTTAAAAGACTGGAGACCTGCTCCTTTAGACTACTTTAGAAGACTGGAGACCTGCTGCTTTAGACCATCTTAAAAGACTGGAGACCTGCTTCTTTAGACCATCTTAAAAGACTGGAGACCTGCTGCTTTAGACCATCTTAAAAGACTGGAGACCTGCTGCTTTAGACCATCTTAAAAGACTGGAGACCTGCTTCTTTAGACCACCTTAAAAGACTTGAGAAATGCTTCTTTAGACCACCTTAAAAGACTGGAGACCTACTGCTTTAGACCACTTTAAAAGGACTGGAGAAATTCTTATTTAGACCACCTTAAAAGACTGGAGACCTGCTGCTTTAGGCCACTTTAAAAATGAAATGAAATGAAAAAATGAATGAAAAATACTTCATTCATCCCAGAAGGGAAATTCAGTATTGTAAAAGCTCACTTTTTTTTTTTTTTTTTTTTAAAGAGAAATGCTGCTTTAGACCAATTTAAAATTTTGCCGTAGTTCTGACATAGTGCTTTTGTCGCCAGTGCGTGTGCTGACCACCTAGTGTCAGACAGACTTTTCAAAGTCTCGATCCTGTGGTTTTCATTAGGCTGTAAACCTGCGGTAATTGTCTGCCAACGGAACGTGGACTTTGATGAAAAATTATATAATGTCTGTACGAAGTTAAAAACTCCTCTGTTTCAAAGCAGCAGTTAACACTGTTAAGCTCCACTAAATTGAGTGTGTGAGCGGCGCACGGCACCCACTGGACTAACGGGTTAATCTCTTTGATGCGCGCTTGCAGGCCACTGTAAATACCAGACATGTTGGCTGCATTGTCGTAGCACTGGCCCCTGCAGTTGTTCATATCAAGGCCCATATCTTGTAAAACACCGAGAACAGACTGACAAAGGGATTCTCCTGAATGACTCTGGACAGGAAGAAACTTAAGCGCTCTGTGACGCAGCCATCTGGAGACACATACCGCATTATGAATGTGAGCTGGTCTGTATGTGTGATATCTGGAGTCCAATCAACACTGATGGAAAAGTACTTTGCCATCTTTATCTGACTGATTTCCTCCGCCTGAACCTGTTCACCCATCAGTTCAATAACACGTAGATGATGAGAGGTAAGAGGGAGTTCCCTTGCCGGCATTGCCATATTTTTTTATGTGCGATTTCAAGAATGGATCGAACTCACTAATAACTTCCAAGATGCCCATAAAGTTTCCGTTGTCAGGTGGCCCAAATATTTTGCCATGTCCTCTGAAAGGGAGCCCCCTCTCTGCTAAAAACTTTACTACTGCAACCACCCTCTTTAGGACCTCGGTCCAGGATTGGCATTCACTGTCAAAGTGTTTTCTCAGTTCTGAATCTACACACCCAACATCAGCACAGCGCGTAACATAAGTAACCATGGCCTTTCTGTGGCTCTCCGATCCCTCATGTTCAACAAGGCGCGTGGCTGCATTTTTCCAGTCACTGTAACCTGAAGTGAGTGCAGACTGATGATCACTGTCGCCAAACAGTTTACATGCAAAACAAAACACTGCACCTTTAGAAGGGGAATAAAGCAGCCATTTCCGTAGTATAGTTTCACCATTTGCCAGTTTCTTTTTAAACAGAGTTTTTGAAAAGTACCTCTTCTGGTGTTTGTGTTGTCTCTCTGAAGCTGCAACATCCGCATCTTCGTTCTGACAAGCTTCAGGACCAATTTTAATCCAGTATATCCTCATAGGTTCATCAATTTCATCCCAGCATCCAGGATCGGATGCTTTAGACCACCTTAAAAGACTGGAGAACTGCTGCTTTAGACCACCTTAAAAGACTGGAGAACTGCTGCTTTAGACCACCTTAAAAGACTGGAGACCAGGCCCGGATTTAGACAGCCCCACTAGGGGGTGCAGGTAGAATATCAGAGGGGCAATCCGGAAAATTTTGGGGGTGTCAAATCCCCCCGAACCCATAAAATGCATAGAAAACTATACTAACTATGCTATCATCATATCAGTACATCCATCCATATCTCTCCCTCTTTGATCCATGTGATTGGTCTTATTAGGTTTTATGTTGTTTTCTCTTCCTGACACCAACCTCTGCATTTACCCGGGCTTGGGACCAGCACAAAAACGACACTGGCTTGTGTCTGTTGAGGCTGCATTTATCTTTTTGCATGTGTGTGTATTTTTTTTATTTATATTTCAAATGTGTCTGTCTGTCATTTTTATTTCTTTAGTTCTTTACTCAGTATGGCTCATATCATTCTACCATCAGCCGTCTGCTTGCAAAAGTCCTAACAGACCTAGGTCTGTTGTGTCCTGTTGAGGCTACATTTATCTTTTTTTTAATAATTATTTGTGTATTTTTTTACTTTTTAAATCTGTCTATCGATCTGTCCTGTTTTATTTCTATCTATTTTCTTTTTTGTGTATTTTCTGTCGTTTTTATTCCTTTAGTTCTTTACACAGCATGACTCATATCAGTCATTATAACATCAGTTGTCTGCTTTTCTGTGTTAAAGTCCTAACAAATGCGTCCATATTTATGCCCGTTATAGCCTTCTTTTGAGCCAGAGTAACTTAATTTTCTCACATGCAGCATCGTGCAGTGGAAGGGGGAAAGCACGAGACAAAGTGGAGAAAGAGCTTGCGCATGATTAGAATGGTTAGAATTTGTGGCGAGTCGAGGAGCAGCAATGATTCGCTCGCTGCTGCTGCTAATGCCGCAGCACTGCTACTGGCAGCTAAAATCCCGTCCCGCGAGACTCCACTTTGAGGAGGATGGAGATATAAACGTGCTTAGAGCTGCTGCTGCTTCTCATCACGAGATGAAAACAGCAGATGATGATTCAGAGGTAAAGTCCGTATGTATGGAGCCTCTGATCACATCAGCAGGGAAAAACATCCGTGGCGACTTCCAGAACAAACGCCCGAAACGTAACACAAATTAAAAACCCGTCAGGATCAACTTCTGCGGTGTGGATGTCTTGATCTGGCCACTTTTATCCGGCACCAGTTCCTGACCGATGTGGTAAAATAGCCGTTGATACGAAGCCGCAGTCATACGATGTAATCCGTGGTCACGTTTTATTAAATCCTGGTCACATAATAAACATGAACGAGATAACCGAGTTGTGAGGTTACAAATGTGTGGAAACGACATAAACAGCTCGTGTCCAGTCGGTAATACATGAAGAACTTAAACCATCTGTATAATGTCTAAATGAACTCAGCTTGCTGAGTTACAGCGATTTGGGGATTTTTCATATATGTGACTGATTAAACTTCCCCCATCACTCCGATTCCACAGTTAATGCTTGTAAATGATAATATTAATCATAATTAAGGAGGAATAACTGGATTTTAACCCCCCCCTACGTCACTCCTGATGGCGAGTAATTGCGACAAAACGAATCGAAACGTCTGGATTTACGCCTCATGAAAGCGTAAAAACTTTTTTGCGATATTTGAGAGTTTTTTTCGGAATGTAGGTGTTTCCATTAGCGGTTTTTAATTGCGATATTTAGGTTTTGCGCAATTCCAGGTGTGATGGAAACCCAGCCAGAGAGAGAGAGAGAGAGAGAGAGAGAGAGAGAGAGAGAGAGAGAGAGAGAGAGAGAGAGAGAGAGAAAGAAAGAAAAGAATGCGCGCTGACCATTTCCCTTGAAATAATTTTTCATTTTGGGAATTTTGCATGCCATCATGTTTGGGGGGGCAGTCATGGCATTTAGGGGGGCATTGCCCCTCCTTGCCCATGCCTGTATCCGGTCTCGCTGGAGACCTGCTGCTTTAGACCACCTTAAAAGGCTGGAGACCTGCTTCTTTAGACCACCTTAAAAGGCTGGAAAAATACTTCTTTAGACCACCTTAAAAGACTGGAGACATGCTGCGTTAGACCACCTTAAAAGACTGGAAACCTGCTGCTTTAGACCACCTTAAAAGACTGGAGACCGGCTGCTTTAGACCACTTAAAAGACTGGAGACCTGCTGCTTTAGACCACCTTAAAAGACTGGAGACCGGCTGCTTTAGACCACCTTAAAAGACTGGAAACCTGCTGCTTTAGACCACCTTAAAAGACTGGAGACCGGCTGCTTTAGACCACCTTAAAAGACTGGAGAAATGCTGCTTTAGACCACTTTAAAAGACTGGAAACCTGCTGCTTTAGACCACCTTAAAAGACTGAGACCGGCTGCTTTAGACCACCTTAAAAGACTGGAGAACTGCTGCTTTAGACCACCTTAAAAGACTGGAGACCTGCTGCTTTAGACCACCTTAAAAGACTGGAGACCGGCTGCTTTACACCACCTTAAAAGACTGGAGAAATGCTGCTTTAGACCACAGAGAGAAGTACAATACACCTTGTGTCAAATCAGATGAGTTATGGCCCCCAGGTGTCATTTATGATCCTGTGACGTCATTTATGACCCATTGATGTGTTTTTATGGTATGCAGGTGCAGTGTAGGAATGTAATGACGTGTTCCCGTCTTTGATGATTTGTTTTTGTGAAATACAATTAGATATCAAAGGTTCTTTTAAAAGTTGATGAGACTCTGATGTGTTTTTACGGTATGCAGGTGCAGGATGGAATGTGAGTCCCTTCACCTCCGTCCAGCTGCGACTCCCCTTTTGGTAATTAAGGCATTTGTTGTCTCTGTATTCTTTAGCTCCCTGCCTACCTTGAAACGTCACGAGGCTCCTCCTGCCTTCCACTCTGATTTGGGCTGAGAGAGGAGGAGGGTGTTGGAGGGAAATCTAAAAAAGAGCTCCATGTATTCCTGTAGATGTTGGTCTCCCTATTCTGTTACTTTTAAACGCTTCACTAACAACAAGTAATAAAAGTCAGGCAGAGTGGACCATTTGTGTGGAGGAGAAATACCTCCACAGTCTGCCTGTGGAAGGATGTTTGTATGCAAATGTGTGCTTCGACATCCACTTTCCTGTGATAAACCACCTCCTGCTCATCATCCAGCTTGGGGGGGTGATGTGAAAGAGGTCTCTATTGACGGTTGATGACAGCAAGGGGGTCAGATGCGTCCTGATCAACACCTCTGATGCCTCCAGCTGTGTTTGATTGGTGGTCAGTGAGAGAGACTTTCCATTCAAATGGTTATTTTTGTCGTCCCTGTGTATCAAAAGCAGAGCACACGCAAAGACAGACCGATCATCAGTGCAGGTGTAAACCAAGCTGAAACTAAAGCCTCGTAAAATATAAAGACAAACACCTCACCTTTCTGGCAGCCATGTTGAGTGTTGATGCTCACAGAGGAGGTGTCAGGAGCAAGTGTGCTGATTCTACTAGATTTTCTAAAAGGGAACTTGTCGTCATGCAGAAAACCTGTTCAGAACTACACAATATGTCTTTACCAGAGTGAAAGCACATCAACGATCTGATTTCTACCAGCACAACTGAAGAATCCCCCAGGATGTGTTTGGTGATTGGATGAGATTTTGCCCTCACCCTGTCCAGCTGTGACCCCCTTTTGTTAATTAGGGCATTATTGTCTTTTGTCTGTGTGTGGTTTAGTAGCTCCCATGGATCTGTGTGGTGATTGGTTGATATCAGATGGTCCTCCTCAGAAAGATTTGATCCAATCAGATTGTAATGGTAGGCTCCTCCTTAGCGGTGTCAGAAACACAGCCTCCTCCTGCTTTTTTTCTGACTGTGGTTAGAAGTGAAAATATAAAAAAGAGAGCTAATTTGTGGTTTTCATTCTGAAAATAACTCAAGCCGGCCTTTGACAAGATTAAAAATGTAGCGCCTAATAAAAAAGAAGTCAACACAATGTTCAAAGGTAATCAAACTTTTTTTTTGTTTCGGTTGAAAAAATGTAGCAACAGAAAAAATATTCTACAGAACTTGAAGTAATCAAGCTTGTTCTTGTTTCAGATGAAAAATGTGGCACCAGAAATAATATTTTATACAAATTTAAAACAAACTTTTTATTTTTACAATTGAAAAACAATCATATCTTTTATTTAAAAAATACACAAACATGGAACTATTTTTTTAATTTAATTTTGTTTTTTGCTAGAACATAATAATTTAGTATACGATATATGTTTTCACTTCTCCGGTTTTCAGTGAAAGTCTTTTTCTCATCACCACTCATGAAATTCCATGCCTCATTCAGCATCTGTATTTAGTATTAACTTCTTGATAAATTCCACAAAGTCAATGTGTTTTTGTAAGTAAATGCCCCTTAAAGTTCAATCTGCTGAATGTTAAATGCCTCAAAGTTAGCACTTGGTTGCAATAAACTTGTTTAGCACAGCTGTTTTGGGTTGAACCTACAAATATTAACACCTCCTTTCAATAAAAATATCTGCATCTCTAAGTCTGAATCCTACATTTGTTAAGAAGCTTTCCCAGGGGATCCAAGTGTCTGTAGAAACAAAAAGATCTGCTGTCATCAACCGTCAATAGAGACCTCTTTCACATCACCCCCCGAGCTGGATGATGAGCAGGAGGTGGTTTATCACAGGAAAGTGGATGTGGAGGCAACATTTGCATACAAACATCCTTCCACAGGCAGACTGTGGAGGTATTTCTCCTCCACACAAATGGTCCACTCTGCCTGACTTTTATTACTTGTTGTTAGTGAAGCATTTAAAAGTAACAGAATAGGGAGACCAACATCTAAAGGAATACATGGAGCTCTTTTTAGATTTCCCTCCAACACCCTCCTCCTCTCTCAGCCCAAATCAGAGTGGAAGGCAGGAGGAGCCTCATGACGTTTCAAGGTAGGCAGGGAGCTAAAGGATACAGAGACAACAAATGCCTTAATTACCAAAAGGGGAGTCGCAGCTGGACGGAGGTGAAGGGACTCACATTCCATCCTACACCTGCATACTGTAAAAACACATCAGTCTCATCAACTTTTAAAAGAACCTTTGATATCTAATTGTATTTCACAAAAACAAATCATCAAAGACGGGAACACGTCATCACATTCCTACACTGCACCTGCATACCATAAAAACACATCCATGGGTCATAAATGACGTCACAGGATCATAAATGACACCTGGGGGCCATAACTCATCTGATTTGACACAAGGTGTATTGTACTTCTCTCTGTGGTCTAAAGCAGCCGGTTTCCAGTCTTTTAAGGTGGTCTAAAGCAGCAGGTCTCCAGTCTTTTAAGGTGGTCTAAAGCAGCAGGTCTCCAGTCTTTTAAGGTGGTCTAAAGCAGCCGGTTTCCAGTCTTTTAAGGTGGTCTAAAGCAGCAGGTCTCCAGTCTTTTAAGGTGGTCTAAAGCAGCAGGTCTCCAGTCTTTTAAGGTGGTCTAAAGCAGTCGGTCTCCAGTCATTTAAGGTGGTCTAAAGCAGCAGGTCTCCAGTCTTTTAAGGTGGTCTAAAGCAGCAGGTCTCCAGTCTTTTAAGGTGGTCTAAAGCAGCAGGTCTCCAGTCTTTTAAGGTGGTCTAAAGCAGCATGTCTCCAGTCTTTTAAGGTGGTCTAAAGCAGCATGTCTCCAGTCTTTTAAGGTGGTCTAAAGCAGACGGTCTCCAGTCTTTTAAGGTGGTCTAAAGCAGCATGTCTCCAGTCTTTTAAGGTGGTGTAAAGCAGCAGGTCTCCAGCCTTTTAAGGTTGTCTAAAGCAGCAGGTCTCCAGCCTTTTAAGGTGGTCTAAAGAAGAATGTCTCCAGTCTTTTAAGGTGGTCTAAAGAAGTATTTTTCCAGCCTTTTAAGGTGGTCTAAAGCAGCATGTCTCCAGCCTTTTAAGGTGGTCTAAAGCAGCATGTCTCCAGCCTTTTAAGGTGGTCTAAAGCAGCATGTCTCCAGCCTTTTAAGGTGGTCTAAAGAAGCATGTCTCCAGCCTTTTAAGGTGGTCTAAAGAAGCATGTCTCCAGCCTTTTAAGGTGGTCTAAAGCAGCAGGTCTCCAGCGAGGCCGGATACAGGCATGGGCAAGGAGGGACAATGCCCCCCTAAATGCCATGACTGCCCCCCCAAACATGATGGCATGCAAAAATCCCAAAATGAAAAATTATTTCAAGGGAAATGGTCAGCGCGCATTCTTTTCTTTCTCTCTCTCTCTCTTTCTCTGGCTGGGTTTCCATTACACCTGGAATTGCGCAAAACCTAAATATCGCAATTAAAAACCGCTAATGGAAACACCTACATTTAGAAAAAACTCTCAAATATCGCAAAAAAGTTTTTACGCTTTCATGAGGCGTAAATCCAGACGTTTCGATTCGTTTTGTCGCAATTACTCGCCATCAGGAGTGACGTAGGGGGGTTAAAATCCAGTTATTCCTCATTAATTATGATATTATCATTTACAAGCATTAACTGTGGAATCAGAGTGATGGGGGAAGTTTAATCAGTCACATATAT
This sequence comes from Atherinomorus stipes, assembly GCA_023101725.1. Lineage (NCBI taxonomy): Eukaryota > Metazoa > Chordata > Actinopteri > Atheriniformes > Atherinidae > Atherinomorus > Atherinomorus stipes. Next base: position 39,779 of record JALJCO010003435.1, read on the forward strand.
GAAAAATCCCCAAATCGCCGTAACTCAGCAAGCTGAGTTCATTTAGACATACAGATGCTTTAAGTTCTTCATGTATTACCGACTGGACACGAGCTGTTTATGTCGTTTCCACACATTTGTAACCTCACAACTCGGTTATCTCGTTCATGTTAATTATATGTGACCAGGATTTAATAAAACGTGACCACGGATTACGTCGTATGACTGCGGCTTCGTATCAACGGCTATTTTACCACATCGGTCAGGAACTGGTGCCGGATAAAAGTGGCCAGATCAAGACATCCACACCGCAGAAGTTGATCCTGACGGGTTTTTAATTTGTGTTACGTTTCGGGCGTCTGTTCTGGAAGTCGCCACGGATGTTTTTCCCTGCTGATGTGATCAGAGGCTCCATACATACGGACTTTACCTCTGAATCATCATCTGCTGTTTTCATCTCGTGATGAGAAGCAGCAGCAGCTCTAAGCACGTTTATATCTCCATCCTCCTCAAAGTGGAGTCTCGCGGGACGGGATTTTAGCTGCCAGTAGCAGTGCTGCGGCATTAGCAGCAGCAGCGAGCGAATCATTGCTGCTCCTCGACTCGCCACAAATTCTAACCATTCTAATCATGCGCGAGCTCTTTCTCCACTTTGTCTCGTGCTTTCCCCCTTCCACTGCACGATGCTGCATGTGAGAAAATTAAGTTACTCTGGCTCAAAAGAAGGCTATAACGGGCATAAATATGGACGCATTTGTTAGGACTTTAACACAGAAAAGCAGACGACTGATGTTATGACTGATATGAGTCATGCTGTGTAAAGAACTAAAGGAATAAAAACGACAGAAAATACACAAAAAAGAAAATAGATAGAAATAAAACAGGACAGATCGATAGACAGATTTAAAAAGTAAAAAAATACACAAAAAATAATTATTAAAAAAAAGATAAATGTAGCCTCAACAGGACACAACAGACCAAGGTCTGTTAGGACTTTTGCAAGCAGACGGCTGATGGTAAAATGACTGATCTGAGCCATACTGTGTAAAGAACTAAAGAAATAAAAATGACAAATAGATACACAGACACATTTGAAATATAAATTAAAAAAATACACACACATGCAAAAAGATAAATGCAGCCTCAACAGACACAAGCCAGTGTCGTTTTTGTGCTGGTCCCAAGCCCGGGTAAATGCAGAGGTTCGTGTCAGGAAGAGCAAACAACATAAAACCTAATAAGACCAATCACATGGATCAAAGAGAGACAGATATGGATGGATGTACTGATATGATGACAGCATAGTTAGTATAGTTATCTATGCATTTTATGGGTTCGGGGGATTTGACACCCCCAAAATTTTCCGGATTGCCCCTCTGATATTCTACCTGCACCCCCTAGTGGGGCTGTCTAAATCCGGGCCTGGTCTCCAGTCTTTTAAGGTGGTCTAAAGCAGCAGTTCTCCAGTCTTTTAAGGTGGTCTAAAGAAGCATTTCTCCAGTCTTTTAAGGTGGTCTAAAGCAGCAGGTCTCCAGTCTTTTAAGGTGGTCTAAAGAAGCATTTCTCCAGTCTTTTAAAGTGGTCTAAAGCAGCAGGTCTCCAGTCTTTTAAGGTGGTCTAAAGAAGCATTTCTCCAGTCTTTTAAGGTGGTCTAAAGCAGCAGGTCTCCAGTCTTTTAAGGTGGTCTAAAGCAGCATGTCTCCAGTCTTTTAAAGTGGTCTAAAGCAGCAGGTCTCCAGTCTTTTAAGGTGGTCTAAAGAAGCATTTCTCCAGTCTTTTAAGGTGGTCTAAAGAAGCATTTCTCCAGTCTTTTAAAGTGGTCTAAAGCAGCAGGTCTCCAGTCTTTTAAGGTGGTCTAAAGAAGCATTTCTCCAGTCTTTTAAGGTGGTCTAAAGAAGCATTTCTCCAGTCTTTTAAAGTGGTCTAAAGCAGCAGGTCTCCAGTCTTTTAAGGTGGTCTAAAGAAGCATTTCTCCAGTCTTTTAAAGTGGTCTAAAGCAGCAGGTCTCCAGTCTTTTAAGGTGGTCTAAAGAAGCATTTCTCCAGTCTTTTAAGGTGGTCTAAAGCAGCAGGTCTCCAGTCTTTTAAGGTGGTCTAAAGAAGCATTTCTCCAGTCTTTTAAAGTGGTCTAAAGCAGCAGGTCTCCAGTCTTTTAAAGTGGTCTGAAGGAGCATTTCTCCAGTCTTTTAAGGTGGTCTAAAGCAGCAGGTCTCCAGTCTTTTAAGGTGGTCTAAAGAAGCATTTCTCCAGTCTTTTAAAGTGGTCTAAAGCAGCAGGTCTCCAGTCTTTTAAAGTGGTCTGAAGGAGCATTTCTCCAGTCTTTTAAGGTGGTCTAAAGAAGCATTTCTCTAGTCTTTTAAGGTGGTCTAAAGCAGCAGGTCTCCAGTCTTTTAAGGTGGTCTAAAGCAGCATTTCTCCAGTCTTTTAAGGTGGTCTAAAGCAGCAGGTATCCAGTCTTTTAAAGTGGTCTAAACCAGCAGGTCTCCAGTCTTTTAAGCAACAGTGACTACATCTACAAGAAAGGTCAGAGCAGACTCTACTTCTTAAGGAAGCTGAGATCATTCAACGTCTGCACCAAGATGTTGCAGATCTTCTACAAGTCTGTTGTGGAAAGTGCAATTAGCTTTGCAGCATCTGCTGGGGCAGCAGCATCAGAATCAGAGACTTGAAGAAACTAAACAAGCTGATCAAGAAAGCTGGTTCTGTGCTGGGGATAATTCTGGAGCCGCTGGAGCTGATCGTTCAAAAAAGAATGCTGCACAAGCTGATGAAGATGATGGAGGATTCTTCCTCCTCTCCACAACACGGTGAAGAATCAACAGAGTGTGTTCAGTGGGAGGCTGCGTCAAGTTTGCTGTAGGACGGAGAGATACAGGAATTCATTCCTGCCAGCAACATCACCCTAAAGAACCAGACTGACTTTTTTGTTTATTTAAAAAAATAAATAAATAAATAAATAAATAAAAAAGTGAGCTTTTACAATACTGAATTTCCCTTCTGGGATGAATAAAGTATTTTTCATTCATTTTTTTCATTTCATTTCATTTTTAAAGTGGTCTAAAAGAGCAGGTCTCCAGTCTTTTAAGGTGGTCTAAAGGAGCAGGTCTCCAGTCTTTTAAGGTGGTCTAAAGAAGCATTTCTCCAGTCTTTTAAGGTGGTCTAAAGCAGCAGGTCTCCAGTCTTTTAAAGTGGTCTAAACAGCAGGTCTTTAGTCCTTTTAAGGTGTCATAACCTCATGTTTTACATCCACAATCCTTCTTAAATTATCTTCAAATAAATTTTAATTTTAGTTGGGTGGGAGAAAAATGTAATGGGCTCATTTTAACCTCCTTCTATCCCCCACTTTTGTTTGTTGCGAGAATACTTACGAGAATTAGACCTGTCTGTAAGCACGTTCACGAGGCAAGAGTCAAAGCCAAAACAAAGTTTTATCAGAACAGACAAAGTGAGGGAAATGATGTCCTAACAGAGAAAAACGTGATAAATTCGTAACGGTACGGTCTTTAAAAGTATTTACATATGCAGTAATGTCAACCACATGAACCAGTTTTTACTTCTATGTCATCACTCCTTTAAAGAAATAAAATGAAAAAACACAGAATATCTAGAGGAGCCTTATGTTCATAAAGCTCCCCTTGGCAGAAGTCACGCCCCTCTACTTCCGCACCATGGGACCTAAGAGACGAAAAATATGAATGGAAGTCAATGAGGAGAAAATAATTATCTTCTGGTCCCAGTCGTTCTCTGTCCTGGATTCCAGATATGTTGGTTATGGATTTAAATGAAAATTTTTCGTGCAAAGAAAAAATAAAATATTGCAAAAATTTTCGATAATTTCAGGATTTACTTGAAACTTCTGTGTGAACTACAGCTCTTGTCGCAAGCGACATGCGTCAGCAGCTGCCTGAGTTTGCTATCGTTGTGATTTTACTCCGGCACGTCACAGCTTTTTACTTTTTTTTTTTTTCAAGAACAGGAAAAAGAGCATGAACAGAGGTGAAAACCATCTCAAGTCAGGAAATGTTGAGTCTTTCCATCACACCGAAGGAACGATGTCCAGTCTCGTTCATGCCCATCGCAGGGAGCGACGTCATCACTTGCGGCGAGAGGAGTAGTCCACAAAGCGGCTTCAAGTAAATCCTTAAAAAATGAAAATCTTCGCATCTGGAATCCAGGACAGAGAACGACTGGGACCAGAAGATAATTATTTTCTCCTCATTGACTTCCATTCATATTTTTTCGTCTCTTAGGTCCCATGGTGCGGAAGTAGAGGGGCGTGACTTCGGCTCCCTATAAAGCAGCCAGATCACCATTCTGCTGCTACGATGCTGGACTGGACAAGTTAAAAGAAAAAAAAAAGAAATGGTCTCCATGGAAACGTGGCTGTCAAGAAGCTCATATCTATAAATGAATTAAAGGAGCCGTGTCATGAAAAATTGGCTTTTAAGAGCATTTCGGCATGTTAGTGTGTTATTTCCTCAGAAAAACCTCCATTAAGTCATTTTTTTTTCTTCATTTGTGCATATTTAAGTAATATATATGAATATTCAGGCCAAGCTGTAGCTCCCTTAACACGACTGAGGGACCACCGGTCTACGTAATGAGGTGGCACCAATCATGAAGCAACAAATAAGTATGTGCAGCATCGTAGCAAGAGACCCTCTTTGTTCAAGAGAAACTCTAGAGGAATCTAACATATCCACACTCTGCGGATGAAACAAACAGCCTGCAGGAAGATTTACTCAGAGAAAAACAGCCATCAGCTAATAGATGTTTGATCAAGAGTTCAGAAGGATTTTTTTAAGCTCTAGACAACGGCAAGTTGGGAAAAATGTGGTTGTGTTTGGCGTGGAAGTTTATTCGTTGTACTGGACAATAAATCCACTTGGCAGAAGTGAAAAAACCCTCAACTTTGTATATGAACTTCACTCCTGACTACTGTCCAAAATTCATGAAGTTAAGTGTTTTTTCTCGGGGGTTACTGTACTTCTGAAACCTGACGCAGTTCCCACAATAAAAACACCTCATGGACAGACAACATCTCCCAGCTCAATGCTAACTGTTAGCCTATGACTTGTTTGCTAATGTACTTACTTGTCAGGGTCTCTGTGGTACTGCGTGTACTACAAACTCCATATCAGACTCTGGGTTGAGCGCATACAGTTCCATAACCTGCTGGTCCATTTTATTCCGTCGATCAGAGTCTGATCATCCATCAATGTTTACAAATCGTGTCCACGTGAGTGACAAAGCTGGTGCTAAAACTAATTCTGTTACCCTTCGAATCTGTGTAAGTTCCAGGGCGACATCATAAAATGGGCATAAAACATGTCAAGATTGGTCGAGAGCTTTGGTCATTTAGTGCAGTCAGCCATTTTAATTCCGTGTTGTAAATTAGATGCATAAAAAAACTAATATTTAACACAAATTAGTTTCTATAGTGGCGAGGGAAACATATTTAGCTTATCCATCTTATTCCTATGCCCCATGAGCCCTTGCGTGGAGAGCAACTTTTGGTTTGACCAGAACCGGCATTTATTTACATGCTGGATGTTCATGCTTCTCCACTTTTTACGAGCTTTTTAGGTGAACTACGTGGGAACATCAGCTGTCACAGCTCAGACAGAACAAGGTTACAATCCCTCTGCCTCCTGCAACAGAGGGACGGGAGGATGAGATGAAAATCTGGCCAAAAATAACAAACAGCAGCCTTTAGCTACTTCTTAGCTCAGTCGCCTCTGACTGTGAAGCAATGAGCAATTGTAAAAGCTCTGCGGCTTATCAGTACTTACATAATAATACTAATAATAATAATAACTTCAGTCAGTCATTTTCTGTACCGCTTATCCAGTTCAGGGTCGTGGGGGTTGCTGAAGCCTATCCCAGCTATTAATAATAATAATAACAATGTGCATAATAACAATAGTAAATACATTTGATTTGACAGACGTCTTATCAGAGCACCAAAGGACACTGTACAGAGCAGAAAAACATTAAGCTAAAACACTAAGCAGGACACAGAAAATTACACTGGATTGATGTACATGGAATTAGGCGAAATCAGACGTCTGTACAGAGGAGTTTGAGTCTGGATTTGGAGAGAGGGAAGGAGTCCACTGTACGAAGTTTGGGAGGGAGGGAATTCCAGAGACGGGGAGCAGAGTATTACAGAGGAATAAGGTTGGTCGTGTTTTGTTTAAAGAGGTTAGATATGATCTTATTTACATAAAGTAGATGATATTTTAGTCCTAAAGTCTGGCGCTCTACAGCTACTCTCTCACTAAGACCGAGGTGCATGTTCTACAAATCACTGTTGTAGCCACAATTTTAACTTTCTCAGCTTGTTTGTACAACCACAAACCGTGCAACGTGTTCCTGAACTGTGCAAGTAAGTTTTTATGGGGAAAATTGTTTAGAAATGTTATTAATAATCTTGTTGAAATGTTCGACTAAACCGCTGGCTGAAACTACATCTTTCACTGTGAGTCAATGGCAGAGCACGATTTCTGGTATCTCACAGGAAGTTGATGGCATCGTCATTTGCAGGGGCGTCTCCAGGACAACCTGGGCTTAGCCCGGAGTCGCGCCAGGTGTAAATTTGAAAAAATTAGACGAGCTTTTCTCTAGTCTTTCACTACAAAAATGTGTTTTAGAAGGCAACAATAGACATAATGGAGTGGATAAATTGTCATTTTAAAGGAGCTGTATCATGCTTTTCAAATGTTCCAAAAGTCAAATACAGGCATTAATAAGCTAGATATGTTCCCATCGTTACTATAGAAACTAATTTGGTGTTAAATATTAGTTTTTCTATGCATCTAATTTCCAACACGGAAGTAAGATGGCTGACTGTACTGAACCGCGGAGCTCTCGACCAATTGCAGCATGTTTTACGCCCATTTTCATGACGTCGCCCCGGAAGAGACACTTATTCTGAAGGGTCACAGAATTGTCTGTAGCACCGGCACCGGCAGCTCTCATGTGGATGTTAGTAGTAAACATTGATGGATAATTACTCCGATCGACGGGATAAAACAGAGCAGCCTGTTATGGAGCTGCATGCGCTCGACCCAGAGTCTGATATGGAGTTTGAAGTACACGCAGTACCACAGAAGTACCACAGAGACCCCTGACAAGTAAGTAATTTAGCGAACAAATCATAGCCTAACAGTTAGCATTGAGCTGAGAGATGTGTTGACTCACCAGTGTTGTTGTCTGTCCATGCGCGTTTTTATAGTAGGAACTGCGTCAGGTTTCAGAAGTAATCCCAGAGAAAAAAACACTTTACTGCCCGAGATTTATGAAGTTGTCAGGAGTGAAGTTCTCACACAAAGTTGAGGTTTTTTCCTGCTCCTGAAGTTATAATCCAACCACTTCTGGCAAGTCGGTTCATCCAGTACAACAAATAAACTCCCACGCTGAACATAACCACGCTGAACGTAACTGCATTTTCCCCAACTTGCTGTCCTCTAGAGCTTAAAAAAAAAGAAAAAAAGGAAGAAAATTCTCCTGAACTCTGGATCAAACGTCTGTTAGCTGATGGCTGCTTGTCTCTGAGGAAATCTTCCTGCAGGTGTTAGTTTCTTCCTCAGAGAGTGTGGATAGGATTCTCTGAGTTTCTGTTCAACAGAGGGCGTCTTGCTACGATACTGAGCGTGCGCATTTGGACTTTCGTGATTGGTGCCACGTTCATACGTAACGCGGTGGGTAGTCAGCCGTTTGCAGGGAGGTAGCGCTTGGTTTAAATATTCATGTAGATTACTCAAATATGCATGAATGAAGAAAAATAATGACTTAAATCATTTCTTGATGAGGAAATAACACACTGACATGCTGAAAAGCTCTTAAAAGTCCATTTTTCATGATAGGGCTCCTTAAATTAAAAAAATGAATTAACCACAAAATCAACAATGAAATGTTGACCCCATTATGTTGCTAAAATATGTGCGCTGCACTCGTGCATAATAGTTCATACAGTATTCACCTTTTGTCTTCTCTTTGACTCATCACTGACCCTCCTCATCATCACGTTCTCTTCTCACCTGCTCTTATCTCATTATTTGCTCTTCTTTTTCTTCCTAATTTGTTCTCTTCATTTGTTGTCAATTTCTCCTCATTTATTCATTTATAGGTTTCACAAATCAGACACAATCTACAGTCCCTAAAGAACATCTGAGTCCAGGTTTGACAAGTGTAAATGTTGTAGTTTTTACACAGGACCTTGTTAAATGTTGTCAATAGAAAATTTTTTGAGTGGAATTGCCCTTTAAGCCAAAATCGAAACAGAAGCTAGGAAAGGAGTTGCTGCTAACTTCAGCCTTGTTTTTTTATGTTGGGGGGTTTCATGTTGACTTTTTCATGTTGTTTTAAACGAGAAAAAACAGTCAACACTGTGATATCTTTCCTTTTACTTTTCTGCTGAAAAGCTGAGGATGTCTCTGCTGCTTTCTCTCATATTTTCTGTCCATCTCCGCTCTCATTTGCTGATAGATACTTTATGGGCTGTTTATTTGACTGCTGCTCTCCTCTGCACATGCGCTCACAAAGCTGACAAACTTACTTTAGTTTCGTCTGACATCAAAGACGGGGGCTAATCGGACTTCACTCACACACCACACCAACAGGAGCTAGGCTGGACCTTCGCGCATTGATGGTGCGTTTAAGTGCTGGTAGAAAGCTGGGATTATCATCAGATTTTTTTTCAGGAAAAGGTGGTTAAACAGTAAATTTATACCCGGGGCTAGACTCAAAACATCCGGGGCTGAAGCTCCGGGAAAATCTGCTGGTGACGCCACTGGTCATTTGTACATTTGCTAGCTCAGGAATAAGGTGGATATATGCCTGTAGTTGACTTTTTGTATGTTTGAAAAGCATCATACAGCTCCTTTAAAACTTTATTAGTCCCTAACAGGAAATTACATCATTGTAATAGTATAAAATGAACAGTCGTCATTCTGTATTATCAGCAGTCATCACATATGACTGGGTCTCTGGCCAAGATCAGCCTCCTTCAGGGACAGATCTTCCCCAGAACCTGTTCTTGAAGACTATGTTGAGGATTGGTGGAAACTGGTCGAGACATTTATAGAAATGTGTCAATAAAATTTCTGATGAAATTCATCAATCTTGGGGCAGCGCTGTCTGAATGATCTGTCAGTCTGTACATGTCAATCTGGGAGAAGCGTCACTCTCCAAAGAAGAGCTTCGCAGCAGGGTTCAGAATACACCAGGGCTTTGGGGGCTCTGGGAGCAGCCATAAACATACATATCAGCAGTGTGGTCACGAGTCATCCTGCTGCTGCCGGATGCAGCTGATCCAGTCAGAAACATCTCATTTAGGGATGAAAAATTTCTAACAACCACAGAAAGCAGTGGTCTCTGTTTATATTGCTGGTAGTAAACAAAAAATAAACAAAACTTCTGTCCACAAATTTCATGGATAAACACACAACACTGACAGGTTCATGAGATTCTTTTTGAGCCCGACGGGCCCAAGAACTTACATGCATGTTCATCAGCTATTAATAATTAAACAGAAGACTGTGTAAAACTTTGTGTAACAGTTGACAAACTGTTACACAAAGTTTAGACCCTAATGTGCACAAAACATGATCAAAAGTATATTTTAGTGCAAAAATTAATGTTTAGAAATTATTTTTAAACTTAATAGGCTTGGTATGAGACATTTAAGAAGTTAAATTAACAGAAAATATTGGTTTATTATATATATATATGTAGCTCAGGAGAGCAGTCGACTTTCAACCGGAAGGTTGTGGGATCGATTCCAGGCTTCCTCAGACTACATGCCGAAGTGTCCTTGGCCAGGACACTGAACCCCAAGCTGCCTCCCGGTGTGCCCATCGGGGTATGAATGTGTGTGACTGGGTAAATGTGATACATAGTGGAAAGCGCTTTGAGCGGTTAGTATGACTGGAAAAGCGCAATATAAGTACAGTCCGTTTACCATTTACATATATATATGCACATATTGGCAAACTTGTACAGCACCTTTGGCACTCTTTGTTGTTTTACGTGTGCTATATAAATAAATTTGACCTTGACCTCATCAGTAAGCTGCCTCAGTTATTGATAATCATATCAGTTACACATGCACAAAAGCTAATATATACAGAAAATGCAATACTTGAATACATTTTCCACCATCGCTGTGGCGTCCCTCACCAGCGCAGCGCCCTTACATGCTGCATATGCTGCACCCCCCCTTTGCACCACCGGCTTTCAGATCAGATCTTTCCACCATGGCAGCGGTGATGCAGAGCTGCTCCTATCAGATGTCACATGAGCAACATGCAGCGAGTGAAAGTTGACTCCTGGGGCCGTACTGATCCAGCATCTTAGAGCCATTTTAGGACTAAATGAGGAGAATTTTTAGAATTTACCTCTACTCTCAAAATGAAGAACAAAAGCTGTTTATCAACGTCCTCAATAGTGTTGGGAAAAACGGCGTTAGAAATAAACTACTTTTTCAGTAACGGGTTAATCTAACTAATTACAACGCCATTACTGTTACTGTCCTTCACTTCAATAGGAATCTGAGCTTCTGGAAGAATGGTCAAAGATTCCCATAAACACACTCCTAAACCTTGTGGACAGCCTTCCTACAAGAGTTGAAGCTGTTCTAGCTTCAAAGGTGGACCAATGTGTAGTGATCTCAAGCCCAAAGGTCTCAGCAAAAGGATACACACATCTAACCAAATATACTTTGGAACACATACTGATTGATAAAGGTCACATTAGGATGTAAAACAGACATCGCCAGCCACCCCATGAACAGAGGCTACAGTTCCTTGGCACAGTCGGCCCCGGTTCAATTCCTGGTCCAGGTCTCTTTGCTGCATGTCACTCCCCACTCTCTCTGCCCCTTTCCTGTCACTACACACTGTTGTATAAAGGCCACAAGTGCCCAAAAAATCCTTTAAAAAAAAAAAAAACAGACGTCCCAAGGAGGAATTTTGCTCAGAGAAGGACCTTCTCTGAGGAATCACTGATTTACGGTCCTGACGGCAACTCAGGAGAGGACCTGCATTTTGGTAAAACAAACAAAGGCCAATTGTTGAACTTTGAACCCATCCTCCAAGCTTGGAGATACTCCTTCCCAATATTTACGACCTGCTATAAACTGGATTCCTTATAGTCAATTTTGTGTTCTTAACATTCAAGGACTGTTTTATATTGTCAGGAAAGTAAGTTCATGTTAATCTCATGATGAAGACTTTTCTTTTGATATGCAACATGATATACTTTGGTGATTAGAAACTACATGTTTCTTCCCCAAATTCACATCACATCCATTCCAGGATGCATGCTGGGTAAAAGTGAAGACAGACACTTTACCCCCTCTGCAGAAATCCACTTTTATGTTAGAAATGGACTTCCTCATATCAAATGATGTCTAACACATGTATTTTCTTTACAGGAATCTTAAATCATCAAGATTAATCCTGTTTCATCTGTTTAGCTGATTTGTTTATTCAATGTCTTCCTTTATTCATATAATTCAGATCTTTGCTTTATTTTATTTTATTGTGTTCATTTTATTTCATCATGTCTGAATAATTGATCCATTTGTACACATGCCTCTCTTAGAACTCACAGATGTTTATGACAATTAAGCTCAACTGATAGTCAAATGATCATTCGAGATGTGTCTGACTATTGGATGAAACCTGACTCTGTCAGCTTCCCATTGGCTGACAAGCTGTAAGCCACATTCCACCGCCAGGCAGAGCGCGAAGCTCTGAACTGAGAATCAGGACTGAAAGAGAACTGAGTGGATGAGAAAGATGGAGAACACGAGAATGTGAACACGAATCTGAACACGCAGAAGAACGAACAAGGCAGAACTGAAGAAACTTGGAACAATGAGGAAAGAATGAGACGAAACCTGCTCTGAACTCAGCAGAGTTCATAACCATGAATCACTCAGGGAGGAGTGATGGAGAGAAGAAGACTTTAACCTTTATATGAGAGAGAGAGAGAGAGAGAGAGAGAGAGAGAGAGAGAGAGGAAAGAGAGAAAAAAAAAAAACAGATCCACCACTGAGCTGACAGCCCACAGAGAGCCGGACGAACTTCCAGGAGATCGGGAAGATCTTTGGGATCCATCCACCCGACAATCTTCCAAAGGATTTGAGGAACAGTCCAGCAGAACCAGGGCGTGAGTGAAGCACCTCAGTCAGACGGAACCTCTGAGGAAATCCTGATCATTTGCTATGAAATATGATCTGATGTCACAAGAAGTTGGTGATAGTGAATTAATCCAGGCCTGCGGTTTACCAGACCCAGATTAACTTTGTTTAGTTGGATTAAGAAATCCTTCCTTCTTTTTCTTTGAACATTTATTAATTAACTGAGGCTTAATTAATTTATGTTTCATTTTCATACCATCTCACATTTCTTTCTCAAGATAACTTTTGGTTGATCATCATGCTCACATATGTCTTGTATATATCTTGTACATACATTATCTCATGTAGTTTGTAGACTAGTTAATAAATACTCCGTATTATCTTAACTAGTCGTTGTTTGTGGTTTTTCTGATGTATCATGAAAGGTCACTTCAAGCGAGAACTCATGAAAGCGTCCTGAGACTGATCACTTAATCAATCAATCTAAGAGTTGATTTAAGACTTTAATGGTTTTCCTTGCTTCCATTACATATCAAATAAGTAAGGTGGTGCTCCAAGGCTGTATTAGTATTGATATTAATAGAAATATTAATATTAATATCATACATAGTGACGCTACATATTGTGATGCCCAAGCTAAATCACTACAAATGTCATGCTGAACCCTATGGATTAGGAATGGGATGCCACTTAAGCTCATATGTGAGGCAAGACAAGTGAGCAAATACTTTTGGCAATATAGTGTGCATATCTGATGCAAGCGTCCAGACTGAGCAGTACTTCAGTCATTGTGATGTGTTGTTTTCTTCATCTCTGATCTACCTGGCGGAGAGAAAAAAGAGCTTTCCTCGTGTTGATGGATGCAGTGTTGCAGAGCGGAGAGCTGCTGTTTCACTGTAGAATTCATCACTGCTTTAATGGAAGCAGGTTGAAAAAGTCACACATATCCCTCTCCTCACTTAGCAACATCAGTTGCCTAGCAACTGGTCTCCATTACATAGGGCTCATGTAGTGCATTTGAAGGACTGCAGAGCTGCTTGAGAGCAGTGCGCTAATCACATCAGTGTACGTGGACAGTATAAGCTGCAATCTCTTCATCTTTGACAAACTGAAGTAAAAGGGTGCATTTATGGTCATCAGACTTTCCACCGCTGATCTGACATGTTTTATGTTGGTTCTGTCATTGATTGTTTGGAGAAATCTTGTTAAAGATTCTTTCAGCTTCCTGGAAAAAAAAGACAATACTACAACAAAGTAATCAGGAGGATTTTAAGCAGAGGATAAACTATGGTTCTAATATTTCCACGTCTAAGAAAAACTATTACAGAATTAACAAAAGAAATATTTATATTTATATTAGGGCAGCATGTCAAAAGATTAATCCTAATTAATCACATTACTATTATCACTTCTCGGACATATTTAGGATTAAAGGTGTCTCAGACTTCCGAACGCGGAAGTCTGAAATTCCGGCCACCCCCAACAGGAGCCCCTGGGGCTGGGGGACACAGTTGAACGTCTTTTCCAAGTCCACAAAGCACATGTAGACTGGTTGGGCCAACTCCCATGCCCCGTCTAGGACCCTGAAAAGGCTGTAGAGCTAATCCACTGTTCCACATCTGGGACGAGAACCACACTGCTCCTCCTCAACCCGAGGTTCGACTACCTAGTGGACCCTCCTCTCCAGCACCACTGAATAATCTATACCGGGGGGGCTGAGGAGTGTGATCCCCTGAAGCTGGAGCACACCCTCTGATCCCCCTTTTTGAAGAGGGGGTCCACCACCCCAGTCTGCCAGTCCAGAGGCACCGTCCCCGATGTCCACGCGATGCTGCAGAGGCGTGTCAGCCAAGACAGCCCCACAGCATCCAGAGCCATATGAGAAGTCCGGGCGGATCTCATCCACCCCTTGAGTCCTGCCACCAAGGTGCTTTGTAACCACCTGAGTGACCTCAGTCCTGGTGACAGGGGAGTCCACCCCTGAGCCCCCAAACTCTGCTTCCTCATCAGAAGAGGCGTTGGTGGGATTGAGGAGGTCCTCAAAGTATTCCCTCCACCGACCCACAACATCCGGAGTCGAGGTCAGCAGCCCACCATCCCCACTGTACACAGTGTTGCAGTTTGGCTTCTTCCCCCTCCTGAGCTGCCTCATGGTGGATCAGAATCTCCTCGAAGCCGTCCGCAAGTCATTCTCCATGGCCTCTGGAGTTGGCAACTGCCAACGTAGCGCTTCCTTTAGCCTGCTGATGGCCGTCAGGAGTCCCACAGGCCAGGAAAGCCCAGTAGGACTCTTTCTTTAGCTTAACAGCATCTCTCACTGCCGCTGTCCACCAGCGAGTTCAGAGATCACCGCAACGACAAACACGACAACTTTACGGCCACAGCTCCAACTAGCGGCTTCAGCAATAGAGACACGGATCACAGCCCATTCCAACTCATTAGCTGTGTTTACATGGTGCAATTCTGAGCTGGTCAAACGTCAGTCAAAATAAAAATGCGTCATGTACATGTCAGCTGATCCAATTGGCCGCGATCGGAAAGAATTTTCAATCTGATCGAGAGGGGTGGTTTAAACCTTTTACGATCTGATCAGCAGGAAAAAATGAGCATGTAAACACTTATTCCGATCATTTCTGTGGAATTTTGTCTCTGTGCATGCATTAACCACGTGGGGGGTTACATGGCGTAGCAGATTCAGGGAAGATGGCGGAAGCAAAATAGAATGGGACTGTGGACGATACAACCCCAGATAGCAAATGGACGGCACTGATCTGCATTTTGACTGGAAATTCTGATGTTAGGCAGACCTAAAGCTGTAGCTGCACTTTTGCCCACAATCCATAGCAAATCCGTTCATGATCATGTGCTTCAGCCACGAGTCCGGTACAGACCCGTTATATGGCTGTATTTTTTAATCCCTATTGAAAGAGTTAATGATTATTGAGAATTTTGATGGTCAAAAGATTATAGATTAAATGAGAAAACCCCTCTTCTTCCAAACTAAGAGCCGTTGCGCATGTCAAAAGCATTATGAACATACAAATCTGTCCATCAAGTAAATACAACCGATTGGATCACTTTTCCCCCTGTCCATGTAAACACATCAGCTGGAAGCTCCCAGAAAGATTTTAATCAGGCAGATTAATTAGCTGCATGTTAATGCAACTAATGTCCCCCCCCCTCACTGGGAACTAAAGTTGCCCTGGAGGTGGAGCTCTCTCTGATGGGGGACTTTCCCATCACCTTCAGACGCAGCCCAGGTCACATTGCACCTGACTCCCGCAGCCCATCCCGCAAGTGGTGAGTCCACAGTAAGGGGGGCCTAAGCTATCCTTGTGGGCTGAGCCCAACTGGGCCCCATGGGCAAAGGCCTATGGCGGGGGTAGAGTCTTCTGTCAGAGAAAGCTTGAACTCCCACTTCCAGGAGAGCTTCAACTAGGCGCTTGCCTTTGGCTACAGAGGGGGGCCCCGGTCCCCCGTGTCCGGGGTCAAGGGAAACTGGGCAGCATAGTTTTTCTCTTCATGAGGATCTTTTTCCAATCCACTTTATTTATATGGCACATTTTACAAACAAAGTATTTCCAAAGTGCTGCACATATTCACAAACTAAAATGAACAATGACTAATCAACAGATGTAGAAAATACAAAACACTTATTGGGCATTTTTTGTCTGGTCCCTCCCCTCGAGACCTGTTTGCCATGGGTGGGCCGACCAGGGGCATAAAGCCCCACACAACATACTGTAGCCCCTGGGAACCTCAGAGCCTGCAAACCCCTCCACCACGATAAAGCGGCAGGTTATGGAGGGGCAGTTTCTACGTGTATTTCTTTATTTGAAAAGAACCAGATAGCTAGCGAAAATAGTTTGGAGTTTTCAGGATTAAACTAGGTTGATATTTATTAAATAATTTGCTTGTCTTCGGCAGAAATCCTCCAAACTGTCACGAATCTCATCAGGAGATGACGACTTGGAGAAGGATGGGAAAGATGACGACCAGAAGAGCGGTTCCGAGGGAGGAGACCATGACAACGACTTCATTCAGAATACCACTGACAGTAAGGTGTGATATCTCCTCTTCCTGCTGAGCCAACACAGAAACACTGCATGCTTTTCTAGTTTAAAACCATTTGATTTTGCACGCCTTCTCGAAAAGCTGCAACCTGGTTTATGTGGATGGATTTGCAGTAAGATTGAGAGAACCCCCTGAAAGGATTTAGTCAGCTGCAGTGACCTGTTGTGATGAAGCATATTTGACTTTTTTCTCTGTGAGGATTTAATGCTGTTTAAAGTTATTCATTCATCTGTTTTATGGTCTTTCCTGTAGAACCAACTGCTCATAGAGGAACATTAAAAGAGAAAAGTACAACAGGGAAATCTTTCTTTGTAGCTGTGATGTTGGAGAGATAATCAACAAGATGATTTCTCATCTGCACCACCTTCTGGCTGCAACTGTCACTTTGTTTCTGTGTTGGATGTCCAGCGTGAGTTTAGAAGAACGAAGCTTACTTATGTTTTTATTGGTTGTTCTGCAGATACCAGGGTAAGACTGGGCATTATTCCTCTGTCTTTTATTTTTCAATCACCTTATGCTAGATCTCTATCAAACATCAGAATAAAACAACAATTTAAAAAAGATTTTCTTTTTTTCAACCCCAGTTCCAGAAAAGTCTGGTTTCTGTGTAAAATATGAATAAAAAGATGAATAAAAAGATTTCAATTATTTTCAAATCTCATCAACTTATTATATTCTTAGTCAAACAAAACCAACATATCAGGTGATGAAACTGATACATTTTATAATTTGATGGGAAATATTTTCTGACTGTGAATCTGATGGCAGAAACACGTCTGTAAAAAGTAGCTCCAGGGTGATGTTTACCATCGTGTATCATCTCTTCTTTTAACAACTGTCTGCAAATGTCTGGAAAGTGAGGAGACCAGTTGCTGGAGTGTTAGGAGAGGAATGTGGTCCCGTTCTGGTCTGATGCAGGATTCTAGCTGCTCAACAGTCCTGGGCCTGGTTGCTGGATTTCTGCTTTCAGGATGCTCCAAATGTTGCTATTGGTGAAAGGTCTGGACTGCAGGCAGACCAGTTCAGCAGCCGGACTCTGGACTGCAGGCAGACCAGTACAGCAGCCGGACTCTGGACTGCAGGCGGACCAGTTCAGTACCTGGACTCTGGACTGCAGGCAGGCCAGTTCAGCAGCCGGACTCTGGACTGCAGGCGGACCAGTTCAGTACCTGGACTCTGGACTGCAGGCAGGCCAGTACAGCAGCCGGATTCTGGACTGCAGGCAGACCAGTACAGCAGCCGGATTCTGGACTGCAGGCAGACCAGTACAGCAGCCAGACTCTGGACTGCAGGCAGACCAGTACAGCAGCCAGACTCTGGACTGCAGGCAGACCAGTACAGCAGCCAGACTCTGGACTGTAGGCAGACCAGTTCAGCAGCCGGATTCTGGACTGCAGGCAGACCAGTACAGCAGCCGGACTCTGGACTGCAGGCGGACCAGTTCAGTACCTGGACTCTGGACTGCAGGCAGGCCAGTACAGCAGCCGGATTCTGGACTGCAGGCAGACCAGTACAGCAGCCGGATTCTGGACTGCAGGCAGACCAGTACAGCAGCCAGACTCTGGACTGCAGGCAGACCAGTACAGCAGCCAGACTCTGGACTGTAGGCAGACCAGTTCAGCAGCCGGATTCTGGACTGCAGGCAGACCAGTACAGCAGCTGGACTCTGGACTGCAGTTGGACCAGTTCAGTACCTGGACTCTGGACTGCAGGCAGACCAGTACAGCAGCCGGATTCTGGACTGCAGGCAGACCAGTACAGCAGCCGGATTCTGGACTGCAGGCAGACCAGTACAGCAGCCAGACTCTGGACTGTAGGCAGACCAGTTCAGCAGCCGGATTCTGGACTGCAGGCAGACCAGTACAGCAGCTGGACTCTGGACTGCAGTTGGACCAGTTCAGTACCTGGACTCTGGACTGTAGGCAGACCAGTTCAGCAGCCGGACTCTGGACTGTAGGCAGACCAGTTCAGTACGTGAACTCTCGACCGCAGGCAGACCAGTTCAGCGGCCGGACTCTGGACTTGTAGTCAGACCAGTTCAGTACGTGGACTCTGGACTGCAGGCAGACCAGTTCAGCAGCCGGACTCTGGACTTGTAGTCAGACCAGTTCAGTACCTGGACTCTGGACTGTAGGCAGACCAGTTCAGCAGCCGGACTCTGGACTGTAGGCAGACCAGTTCAGCAGCTGGACTCTGGACTGTAGGCAGACCAGTTCAGCAGCCGGACTCTGAACTACAGGCAGACCAGTTCAGCAGCCGGATTCTGGACTGTAGGCAGACCAGTTCAGCAGCCAGACTCTGGACTTGTAGTCAGACCAGTTCAGTACGTGGACTCTGAACTGCAGGCAGACCAGTTCAGCAGCCGGATTCTGGACTGTAGGCAGACCAGTTCAGCGGCTGGACTCTGGACTTGTAGTCAGACCAGTTCAGTACGTGAACTCTCGACCGCAGGCAGACCAGTTCAGCGGCCAGACTCTTTTCCTGTTTCCAGCCATGCTGCTGTGATGGATGCAGTATGTGGTCCAGGTCTTGTGAAACCTGCAGGCCTTCTCTGAAAGAGACGTTGTCTGGATGGGAACAGATGTTGCTTCTAAAACCTCCATGTACTTTCCAGCATTGATGGAGCTTCACAGTTGTGGAAGCTGCCGTTGCCATGGCAACCCCATCCCATCAGAGATGCAGCTTTTTAGCTGTACACTAATAACAACCTGGATGCTCCTGACCCTCTTTAGTCTGCAGGACACAGCTTCCATGCTTTCCAGAAACATCCCCACACCTCTGTCCATCTTTCCATCTGAGAGACTTTGCCTCCCTGAAATGCTCCTTTTATACCCAACCATGTTATTGACCTGTTCCTAGTTAAACCAGTTAGTTGTCAAATGCTCCTCCAGTTGATAATTTTCCAGCCTTTCGTTGATTGACAGATTTAGAGAAGATTTTCCATCAAATGTTTCATCATCCGATATGTTGTTTATGTTATACTGGGAATAAAATATGTTGATGAGATTTGCTGATTGTTGATTCTGTTTCAATTCTGTGTCCCAACTTCTTTGGAATTGGTGTCGTATTGATTAATGTCCCAACTACAAACCAAATCCAGTAACAGAAGGAAAGAAGTGATATTTTATCTTGTAAAGTGCTTTACGCTGCTTTGAGAATGTCCCTCTGAGTAGAAACACTAGTGAATGAATGAATCTCAGATGCTAGATATGCTCCAGCAAATATCCCTACAAGTCTACAGTACACTAAAAACTGATTTCAACCAAGACATTTGGGTTGCTGACCAAACTTCTGGGTTAAAATAACCCAACATTGTAGTCAACATAACCCAACCTCTGGGTCAAATATTCAACCCTAAAGATGGGTAAAAAACAAAACAAAAGGCTAAAATCTATTTTCTAGGTTGGTCCCTTTTAACCCAGCAGTTTGACCCAGGAGATTTTAGGGAGTATTTTTTGTATGACTTCACAAGTTTTACATTCTGAATGTAAATGCACAGCTGGTACAGTTAAACCCCACCCCCACCTCACCTTGTTCTGTTTGAAAATTTAGTTTTAGAGAAGATTGTAAAAATCTGAATCCTAGTAAAAGCATGGTATCTGTACAACTCTGCTGGCTATGTGAAGTAATACAGAGCCAGAATGAACCTTTTATTCTTCCCAGTACTGCATAATCACTCCCAGTGTACATAGCCATCCAATAGTATTTATACTGCCCGTGCATATCTACTTGTATTGTATAAGTCATGATCACCTGTCACTGTGTGTAATGCATTTGATCAGACCTCCGTATATATATATATATATATATATATATATATATATATATATATATATGACTATAGTCTCCTACTGTCTATATGTTGAGTATTACAGTGTACAGATGACTCTAGTTCTAGCTTGAAATAGGATTTGTAGACTGATAAATATGAGAGTGACTCAGTAACTGTTGAACATTATCCATCACACTATAATGGAAGCGGGAAAAGATGATTGGGAATATAAAGAGACGGACTCTTACACCTGTATTATCTATATCTGTATGTTTTACTTCTGTTGTAGAATAGGCCCATCATTCCACTTGGACTGCTAGATAACACCATTTAATGGAAAAGTGGCACATTTGTTCCTGTGTGAGGCTATTTTAACATTTTCATAGTGGCATGTAGTTGTACTCCAGATCTTTCCTTCGTGAAAGTGTCCATGGACTTTTTGTGTGCAAAATCACACACGTTTATATGAATTATACTTAGAGGAAAATGAATACACGACCAAGTCATTTCTTTTGCCTTGTTTGTGTCTAAACTTGACTTTAAAGTGCTGATGACATGATTTTGACATTGTTCTCCATGTTTTAAAGAGCAAAACATTCCGCATGATGATCTATGTAACAAAATCAGGAGCGCATATGCATGAATAACTTTTTTAGAAAACATTGTTGCGTTTCAGCATCTGACCAGACTGTGGCGCTGTTTGCAGAAACCGGACGTGATGTTGCGAGAGGAGCTCTACACCGCTGTCAGTATGGATTTGAATGGGTTTATTGTAGTTTTTAAGTTCCTTTTCCAGTTTTACAGGCGGACAGTAATGGCGCAGCCTTCTGTTGTATTGCCAGTTAATGTTTAAAAGCTCATCAGGACGGAGTTAGTTTATTTACGTTTCCTACAAATACATTTGTATACAATACAAATACAAATACCTATAAATACATTAGAAGAGGATAAAATAGGAGCTCTTACCTGTGTTTAGCTGAGCCTCCTGCACGTCTCTGCCGGTAAAATTCCCATCTGCAGACACCGATTACTGGACATGATGAGACTTTAACACATGGAGCTGCAGTCACGTCTGCTGGATTATTCTTCATTCATCAGTGTTTGCTTCACAAAGCTGTGATGTCCTGCTGTGAACAGAGACAGCGTCTCCTCGGGACTTCTCAGACATCACAGGACTTTTCTGGCTGCTTCCAAAGATGCATCCTTCCTTCCATCCTCATCTTTAGAAACGGGAACTGTTTAAAACTCCACTGGAACCATGGAAGTTGTTATCTTCTCATTTTTAATGAGGAGATAACAAAGGCTAGTTATTTAGCGCGAATTAGCGTGCTAGCGATAGCCGCGAGCTAATAGCCATGCTGCCTCTCCACAGTCACTCCTGACTCTGCCTTGTACCATGCTGGTCCTGGTCCGCTTGATGCTGGTCTAAGCAGCTCTTTAACAGTTGTGGGCCCACTTGGTCCTGGTCTGGGTCTTCTTACAGTCCTCAGTCCGCTCTGTGGGGTTCTCTTGCATGCTGGAGCTGAACCAGTGCACCGGGCTCCGTGAAAAGGACTAAGTCCAGTTCTAACCTGTTGTCTCCATCTTCATCATCGTCATCACTCTTCTGAACTGGC
The DNA here is from genome assembly GCA_023101725.1 of Atherinomorus stipes. NCBI lineage: Eukaryota > Metazoa > Chordata > Actinopteri > Atheriniformes > Atherinidae > Atherinomorus > Atherinomorus stipes. The sequence continues at coordinate 61,367 of JALJCO010003435.1, forward strand.
TAATGATCCACCACACGAACCAGTTCCAGTTCAGTTTTTCTGGAGCATCTTTTATGTTTTCCACTGTTTTGATTTTACTTGTAACTCAATGAGCCAAACACGACTGTCTCATCTGGCGACATAGTGTCATGGAGAGGCTAAATGCTAGCGGCTACCGAGTTTTGGCTTTTTAACATCGCATCTTTACGTGAATATAAGTCTGATTGACTTCTAACTGCACAGAACTACTGATTTTGTTTTGTTGTATTGTTCTATTGCTAAATTACTTGAGGTTAAGGTCGTGTCATCAGCATTTTAATCTTGATTTTCTGAGGAGTCCCAGCTCGGAAGAGAGTAAACAATGTGTGTGTGAGCATTCACTTTAAAAACAACAAATTATGATTGTTTGGGGTTTTTGATTAAGATGATGGCTTTATGATTAAACTCAACGCAGGTTGCCTTTTCTTTGCTTCCACGTTTTTTTCTGTCACCAGATATAGATTATTTATTTTCTAATGATATACCCTCTGTATGTAAAGTTGTCTTTTTTATTTCCTTACAGTATTTGTTATGCTCGTATTTGGAACATGTTTGCATTTTCAAGATTTGTAACTTTAACTGTAAACTGTTTTTGCTGTTTATGGGAGAGATTTTTACTAAATAAATTCATTGGAATGCAGAATGAGGTTGAAATGTTCATTTTACGCACACAGACGCTCATCTGCACAGATCAGTAATAAACGTTTCCATTCTGATGCCCTTGTTTTCATGTAAATCAAGGTCAGGTCCATCCTCTTACTCTCACCCTCCACATCATCAGCGCCAGCTCACCTGTACTGTTGAACCAGTTTCCCTTCAAACCGGCTGCTGAAATGGAGACTCATCAGACCAGCAACGTTTGTCCATCGTCTTTTGTTCCATTTTGGTGAGTTGGTCTGAATCAAGGTTATCATAGTTAACTAAAACTAAGAAAAAAAAACTAAAACTAAAATTTAAATTAAATTTCATTAACTGAAATAAAAATGACAGTTTTTTTTTAAGATAACCAACTGAAACTGTATTGCGTCTTTACAAAACTAACTAAAACTAAAATCATTGCAGAAACATCCCCAGTTTAGTCTTTGTAAATTTGTTTAACATTTCAGCCTTTTGGGTTGATATGAAATCTATTTCTATTTAATCTATTTACTTTGCTCTACCAGTTTTACTGAGAGTGACTTTCTGATGATTTTGAATGTCACACCAGACAAAAAGAAGAAGTCAAAACTAAATAAAAACTGAAACTAATTAAAAATCCAAAACTTTTATAACCTCGGTGTGAATTGTAGGGTCAGTGTATGTTTTGGTCGTTGGATTTTCCATTCAGATATCAGTATTAAAAAACAAAAAACTAGTGTTTATTTGATTTTTGTTTCAAAATTAAAAAATGAAATATGATGATTTTGTTTTTAATTATAACACGAAAAAGAAAAATGGCCTGTTTTTTATATTTCAATTTTGGAATCAGATCAAAAATAAAAAATGGAAAAACAGAACACAAGACTAAATCCGATTTTAATATTTTTTTGTTCAGGGGTTTTGTGACCTGAAAGTTTTGTAAGGCGTTAGCAATCTGACCAGCAGCTGGGAGCCTCAAGTCCGATCAGCCATGGAGAGTTACTAGTTGTTTCAGGGAACGAAGCGTGTCACCCTAAAGGCAGAGGACATGACTACCGAAAAAAATAAGCAGGATTTTCCAGGTATACATTTTCACATGAAGTGAAATTGCACTCTTATTTTTAACTACAAAACGCAACGTAGCATGCATTTAGCATAAACCTCTCGCTCTATTTCTTCAAAGGTACAAAACCAGTGTCTACATCACTGATGATAATAATATGGCCATATTTCCTGGAAATGGGGGTCAGTTGAAAGGTTTTGACCCCACAATAAGGGGACATTATGAGGTCCACTGAGAACGTGATGATGTGGGGGAGCAGACCAGTGTGCCCGGACCCAACAAGAGTAACTAACTGCAGTTACAGTGACCGACAAGGGCGGCTGCCATATATCCAATCCATACAGGAAGTCTCAAGCGGAGGCTAGTTAAACACTGCTAAGAGTAACTATCTGCAGCTTGCAAACAGATGCATATGGTGTAGTCGGGTGGTCAGGGTTAGGGGAGGGGTCAGGGTTAGATTTTTAGTAAGTTACATAAAGAAGAAACTTCAAATTGGGACTTCCGGCATGGATTGGATGTATGGCGACATGTCGTGACTGCAGTTCGGTCCCTCTCGGACGGTCGGACCGTTCCCGACCCAATTCTCCTTCCGCCAATCAGCAAGTGCTACAGCCGTCTCAGCCTCAGCAGCAAGGCCTTCTCCAAGAGCACCCATGGCCAAGACATTTCAAAGGTGAACAAATAATTAAACACAGATGTGTGCACCAGGTTAATGTCTTTCACAGTTGTTGTGAATTTGATACATATATGTCTGTATTACAAGAATAAATGAATTTCAAAATTATTTTCATCTTCAGGACCATCTTCATGGCTGATCTTGTGGATGGCAGATTGGAAACAAGCAAAACCCTGACAGTTCGGTTCTCGGAATTGGAGGCTTCTGTTATTCATTACAAGTAGGTAAATGATGCCCTTGAACAAGATGACTCGTTAATCCTTACCAATGGCCAGGGAAACCAGATTGTGGACACAGAGGGAACCAGAGGTGAATTATTAAATAAAAATGCATAACTATAACCTTCCGGTTTAAACAAAACTACCCCTTTTTCTGTAAAATTGTATGCTTCATGTATGTACTACTAAATAGACATTTATTTTCAGGATCAACATTTTGGAAGCAAAATGCAAGGAAAGTCTGTGCTGTGAAGGAAGGAGATATGCAGCAGTTAGAAGGAAGCAAAAAGAGGAGACGGAGGAATGTAAACGTGATCAGCATTCTTTGTGTCAATCATCCTGATAGCGTATTTATATGATATTTTACTTGGATTGTGTGAATTTTTGTCAATATAGGCCCTTAAAGTCCATTACATGAGAGTAACCCCCTCCGTCCACTGCCTCCGCTCCGCTCCGCCCCGCTCCGGTCCGCACGACGCAACAAATCCGTTGCTATTTTAATCAATGAGCAGCAGTCCACTTCTCCGCCAGCGCTCCGCTCCGCTCCGACACGTCCGCTCGGGTCCGTCGGCCTCCGCCAAAAATACGGATCAACTCTATTTTCTGGTCCGCTCCGCTCCGTTTGGAGGAAGTTGCAAACATGAAACATCCGGTTTATAAAGTTTTTTTTTACATCCACCACAGAAGAAATTGATTGCTGTGTTTAAAACTTATTGGGCATATTGTAGCATCTCAATAAAAACTTTTTTATGAAATAATATTGCGTCTTGTGTGACTTGAGAATGGGCAAATTGGGCAATGTGTGTAGTTCAATGTGCCGTATACATACTCTCTACATAGTAGGTCGCCGCACGTCAGATCCTGTCAAAACTACAAAAACTGTCACTTGTAAACACTCATTTTGGAAGTTGAAGGCCAAAAGATTTTGCTTCTCGCGCATGCTCCTTTGCCTGCTTTGTGACTGAACGGAGAGGGTGCTGGCGGAGTGAGGCGGAATATGTGTGCGAGGGTTTTTGCAGCCCGCCGGAGAAGACGGACTCGAGCACAGCGCAGCGGATCGGAGTGTGGCGGAGCGGAAGCAGTGGACGGGAGGTGTAAGGATCACGATGACTGGGCCTTTTTATCTGCATGCACCATAGAGCACGTTTCAGCCAGGTTGTCACCTGCAGGCCTTCCTGTAGGGGATTGTTAGTTTTGTTTTCCAGCAAAGACCATGTAATGTTTCTGATGAGTTTCTGTGCAGATGCAATAGTTTGTTATCTTAGTGTACGTTTGTCTTTCTTTCTTCTCTTCACTTTCTTATTTTTATCTACTCCTTATCTTTTCTTTTCTTAACCTTCTCTTTTCCTCTTGTCAGGCCCTGCAATATTATGTGAAATGCATTAATTAAATAAAATTGAATAAGATGAGTATCAAGAGGAGCCTTATATTTATAAAGCTCGTCTTGGCAAAGTAAATCTGTTCAACACAGCAAAGCAGCCAGATCATCATTCTGCTGCTGCCATGCTGGACAGGACAAGTTGGGGGGGGTAAAGGGATTACCATGACTACATTTACAGACTTTGATTTCTCATTTATTAGGAAGTTTGACAGACCGATGGAAGTTGCAGTGGTGGAGTAATTGCATTTAGAATGTTGGTTTTGAAATGCGTCATAGACACCAGTACAACTTGCTACAATGACTGCATTTGTACTGGTGAGGATTTTGTTGCCTGTTTTGCAGTCAGTGAGACGAGAGTGGTCTGGAAGCAGTGTTTGATACTGTTGAAGAGGTGGTCCTGGCAGCACAGGGTCTTCAGGAGATGTCGGCTACAATCAAGGAGCTGACAAACCTGGCAAGTTCCAACCGAAGAACAACAGTGTCCTTGACCGAAGCTGAAGCAGCTGCTGTGAAAGATGCCTTCGCCTGTATCGTCTGTAAGGGTAGATAAAGTCTTGTCTTCTTTAGGCAGGTGTCAGTGCAACTCCTTTACCCATGTCCATGAAAAAAAACAACCCCCAACACCAATGATAATGTAACTGCTTATGCAATTATTGTTTTTTTTGTTACTCTTACAATTTTTTCTGAATCTGTTTTGCAGGTCCAGTGGTTGAACCCATGGTTTCACAGTGCTGCCGTAGCATTGTTGGCTGCAGGACCTGCATTGAAGAATGGCAGAAAAATTCTGCAGTGTGCCCAAAGTGTCGAGCAGGTGATTTTGACTTCAACGCCCCAAAAACTCACCGGACTGTCTGAGGCACTGGCTGCCCTGGAAAACATACTGTTTGTAAAACTCTACAGTATGTGGTTGTACTCGTGTTCTTTGTTCAGCTTTTTCCACTTCAATAATGTTTTTTTCACATTTAAAGCACTTGTGGCTTTTGAAAAAGTTTATATTCACACAGTATTTTATTTTAACTAAGTCATATCATATGTTCGTTTTATAAAAGCCAAAGTACCTCATTCACACTGTTGTATATTTTCTGTTTTCCAGAAACATTTAGAATTTTATACAGTCAGTGAATTGTGTTGCTATGCTTTTTGTTCCAGCTGAGTCTTCAGCTCAGTTTTGCATTTAAAGCACTTTTGGTTTTTGAAAATGTTTTTACATTCACACGCTATTTTAACAAAGTCAAAAAAAATGTTTATAGCTTTTGTAATATTTTTTTCACCTTTGTAAGCCCAAATAGGTGAAATAAAACAGTTCAAAGAAATGTGGCTTTATTTGCCAAATTAATAAATTGACAACTTAGGGACATGCCAGCTAGTGGGAAACTATATATTTAGTTTTTTTTATATTTTAAAAAAAAAGATCAAATGGTCTGCTTATTCAGTTACTCAGGACAACAAAGGGTCTGAGAAAGCATAACTAATACAGTTCTTTTCAGATGTATCTTGCAGTCACATTCATTAGGCAGATTAAAGCATCTTGGAAAAGAGCATTCTCGTTGTTTACCACATGATTAAAAAGAAGAGAGATGTCAGGGTAATTCTCTGCAAAGCTCTCCTCTGCACGGCATCCGTCCTCTTCAGATGAAAATGGATCAGCTCCAAAAGAAGACTCCCAAGTCATGCTCGTACATGTTTGCCACAGTAGAAGCACATGGCAGCAGCTCCTTTTAGACTTTAGCTGGGCAGCCACCTGCTGCCAGCTCATTGGGTATTCCAAAGCTAATACAAAGAATCAAAGCAATACAGTTCTGTTTATGTTGGAGGGAATATTTCCAAAGTGTTAATGATGAGTTAAGCATACTGTACCTGGGATCTTGTGTGCATTCCATGAACCCACCACTGTGTTAAGTCCAATTCAGCTCACTTGACATGTCAGGTTTGAGATGCAGAATCTGGTGAGGTTGTCCTCCATGTTCACAACCTCTTGGTCCAGCAGCTGCACCAGTGCCCACTTAAGAGGATAGTTCACACGATTGTTCACCTCTGGCCACAACCTCTCCACTCGAACGTTCTGTTCATCAAAAGTTCAAATGATTTAAGTTGAAAGAGAAATAAAAAACAAAAAGTAATAATACATTGCTTAAAAAACAAAAAAAATCTTAAATTATGTGCCACACATGAAAGAAGTCTGCCTCCATTTTTACATAAATGTAGACCTGCATAATAGCATGGACAGTAAAGCTAATAAGTCAAGTGACCGACTAAACAAACAAAAAAGTCAAAAGTAAAAAGGAGAAGTCAGCTATTAAGCCGTAATCAAATAGTATGATGAAAATCAATATTGAATGTGTTTACTGGTGTACAGTATGAACATGACATGTCAACAATCTGCATCAATTAAGTGTGTAAATGTATAAGAAGATGAATGTAATTGTCTGGCACAAGTGAGAGGAATTTCATCTTTGAGAGTCCCGTAAAAAAAACACTAAAAAGAAATGTTAAAAGCATGGATGTGCAAGCATGCTAAAAAAATAGGGTAGGGTCTCTGTTCAAAGCAGCAGTTGTTAGTTTCTCATTGTTCAGGGAGGTTATTGCTGGAGATGAACCGAACTGATACTTGATCAGATATCGGCTCTGATATCGACTAATTAGCTGAATCAGATATTGAGTGAATAAGGGCAATCCAGCTTTCCGATCCAGTCGTTCATATGTTACTTCTGTTTATTTTATCTTTGTATTTTTGAACAAGTTATTTCAGCCATTGTTTGTTGGGTATCAGGCAGCTGCTTTATCAGGCTCGTTCGGATTGACTGCGTCTGTCTACCATCCGACTTCATGATCAGTTGAGAACTGCGCGAGTCGTCAGGGGTGCTTCCAGCGCTCCCAGTGCTTAGAAGCAGCTCATCTCACCCGGACAAGTTCCCCAACGTGAAGACTGCAATAATGGAGGATCTCGCGGCATTTGTCTTTATTTAGCTCAAAGTTACTGAACACTGTGCAGATCTGATCAAATCTAATTTCAGAGTATTGAAACAGCACGTTGTTGACGCCAATTACATGAACTTGTACTGGACTGTAGCAGTAACGTCTGCAGACCAGCCGCAGCGTTGTGGGTGGGCCTACAGGGCCTAGGCCCACCCACTTGCACTTGGGCCCACCCCAAGAGACCCCCAGTAGATACATTGTCCTATTCTTTGTTTTCAGTTACTGAATCAACACGAATAATACACACAATAATCTAAAATCTATCCCTACATACATGTTTAACAACAAGGAAAATTCATTGCAGTGAGGACTTTGACCAATCATAACGTGTCGATTTATTTAAACCAATGCCTGCCCCATTTCTATTTGCTCAAGCCGCTCAAGATTTGAGGACCGTTCAACAGTAGCCGAGTGCCTAGTGTAGCCGTAATGAAAACTTTGCCGTAAAAATCAATGCACGTTGTCGCCTGTGCCTAGAATTGACTGATGAAATGGCACAACAGCCATCGATTTATAGTTATTTTAGAAAGGTCAGCAAGGAGGAACTACAGGAATCTCCAAAGCTCTGTGACCACCAGTCGTCACAAGGATGTACACCACTGCCACCGAAAGCTAGTGTAGACACCAGCACAGCGCTAGCTATTACTTGTGTTAGCTCCATACGTGAAGTGGATTCTGAGAGCACGACACTGCAGATGCGAACAAAAAAATTGATATTTCATCTTGTGCTTTTTAAAGAGCTGTTTAATAAATCAGGGTTTGCAACCAAAGGCCTACAGCCCACCAGTGTGTCAGTGACGGAAACGGTGGATTTGATTGAAAATCTTAAACAATCACTGACGGACATGCGCTCCAGCGACGGCGAATTCCTGAAAATGCTGGCTAAAACTAATCAGATTATGGAGGACAACGGTGTTGACAGTTTTGATATATCACTGCCCTATCGCTCGCGAAAACTACCGAGTACATGTGAGCAAAGTACGGTAACTGCATCACTGGGAAAATCTACCAGGGTTCGGAGTGATGAAGACTTGCAAACTATATTAAACCAACTCATTGACTGCCAGCTAAATGAACTTGGTGCCAGGTTCCACAATGACTCGTATGGTCTGATGAACTCCGCAGCCACTCTGCTGACACCCGCCTGCGACAGAAGCTTGACTGACGTAACGGACAGTCTGAATACAGCAGGAAAGCTCTTTAACATCAGAGCTTTCTGTGTTTCTGCAGCACGCAAAGAGGAAAAGACAAAGAGGGGAAACTTTTAAAATTCTCATGGACATGATGAATATATACTGTGAAGAAGTTTTCCCCCATATTCACTGCTTTCTAAAAGCACTGATTACTTTGCCAATGACATCATGTACTGTTGAGCACATCTTCTCCAGCGTGAAGAGAATAAAAACAGCCAGCAGGAGCTCCATGCTTACCTCCCGTTTGAACTCGCTATGTCTGTTAACATTCAACTCTTGATTTCAATTAAATTATTGATATATTTAAAAGCAGACCTCGCAGACTGCTTCTGTGAAACAGATGACAGCAGATGTGTTTTTGATAAGTGTTGAAAGGAGGATGATTTATCTCCCTGAATAGGACATCTTTCTAGACTTGAATACACCTTATTGCCTTTATTTCACCTTCATTGTTTTTACTTTTATGTTTGGTCTTGGTGCTAATAATCGGCCAAACTTTCTCTAAAAAAGAAAAGTTAGGTCATGTAGTATAGTTGTTTACTCTTTTAAATTTGAAGTCATTGGAAAATGAGTAAGGTCTTTCTTAAAATGACATGTTACTACTACTGTGAAACAGATGACAACAAATGTGTTATTGATAAGGCTATTGATGGGTTCATAGTTTTCTCTCCTTGATTACAGCTTTCTGTCCTTACTTGATTACAGTCTTTATTTTAAATAATTTTTACTTTTGTGTTTGCATGGTCTGGGTGCTAATAATAAGCTAAACAACGTGAAAATCTTGGCATGAACTTGAAGGTCTCTTCATGTTTAAAGAGACTAGTCTTTCTTCATTTGAAATGTTTTAATCTGGAATGTGATATAATTTCAAATGTAGACCAATTCACCTGTTAAATGACGTTATTGTACTTTCCATAATAGCTCTGTTTCCCATTCAGCTTAGCCCACGTTTCGAGAAAAAAAACTGTTCAGAATTCATATTCAGTTACTGTCTCATCAGATCGTTATAAATGTATCTTGTGCTGGAAAGCTGAAAAACACAATAAACAATTTGAAAAATAGGAAATGTATCCGAAAATTATTTTCCTGTTTTTTCCCCCTACTTTAAAGAATAACCTACTCCAAATGAGACGGCCAGGGAGTGAACGGTGCAGTGTGCTGCTACTAGACAGTTAATCAAGTTTATCAAATTGTCTGAGTTTCTTTTGCTATAGATAGACTACCCACAATCTTCCAAATAATAGAAAATATATTTCAAAAAGTTAAACTATGATGTTGTATGTACCTGCTAATAATCTTGTAACAATATTAATCTATAAATGTGTGTGTTTCTCCCATCTATTTATGGTCTATGGTTTCTCCTCCTATCTTCGAGGTTACTGTACGCTGATTGGTCGCGGGGTAGTGAGTGACATTGCTGATAGTGGGGGGCAGCATTGCGCACACCAGCCTATAGCCTGCCGGAAAGGACAAGAAGAAGAAGAAGGGGCGGACCATGAAAGCAGCGCATCTCACCCGGACAAGTTTGCCAATGTGAAGACTGCTAGGATGGAGGATCTCGCGGCATTTGCCATTATTCAGCTCAAAGTTACTGAACGCTGTGCAGATCTGATCAAGTCTAATTTCAGAGGCCTGGTGATTTGCCCTTAGCCAATTGGTGGATTGCTTTATCCAATTCTTCAATTATCAGGTCATCTTCCATACTATTTTTAAATTCACAGTCGATTGTTTCCATACATTCATTAATTTAATAAAAAAAAACTTGCATTTTGATTCAGAATAATTGTTAGAATATAACATACTATAAAAGTTTCTAATTGTTTGATTTATAATAGCAAAATTGTAACAATACCTTTAATCCTCAGTTTTGAGATTTTCTTTTAAGATTGCCTCTGTTTCTCAAGATTAAAAAAATAAGACAAATTCTTCTCGCCCTCTTTGATCCATCGGGCCCTGGAGCGGACAAAGGCTCCCACATGGGAATTTCTAACTGACCCTGCTCATCAGATGTTAACACTGGCTTTGCACATAGAGCATTTGTATTACTAATAAGGTAAGATTGTTTGGCCCTCCTTTGTACTGAAGCCTTTTTACCAAACTATATTGCTACTGTCTTGACACTGAATTTGAACCAATCCCACTTTTTTAGGGGTAAAGATTCCAGGAAAGAAATACTTTCAATAAGATTCCTTACTTCAACACAAAATTCTTTATAAAGCAAAAGGTTACTACTGAATCTCCAGAATTTGAGGGCGTTTTATATTTGTTAAAAGAGAGAAACAGGGTAACCGCACAATGGTCAGTTAGAGGGCATGAAATTTCACACTTTGAAATGGTATTCATTATATTATGAGGGATTAACCAGTAGTCTAGCCTTGAACATTGGCCATTGTTGGAAGCATTAAACCAGGTGAGCTGTCTGGAGTTAGGGTTTTTTAGCCTCCAGCAGTCTGTCAAATTAGTGCTGGAGATTAAATTGTTGAAAATATCTTCAAATAGATGATGCTGTGTTCTTGAGGAGAGACGGTCCACTGACCTGTCCGGGACAATATTAAAATCACCACCCAAAATAGCCTGATCTGTTGAATATTTTCGTTTCCATTGCTTTATCCTTTCACCAAGGTCAGCATAAAATATTTTGTTGATTGTGTTTATGTATTTAACAGCAGAGCAAACTAAAATAATCTTAGCTCCATCAATTTCAACTACTACCATTAACCAGTGACCACTTGTATCATTTTCATGGTCTAAAACAGATCCAGGAAACCTGTGAAAAAAATCATAACCCCAGCCGAATGAGATGTGCAATGGCTAAAGAACATAAGATCTCCCCATTAAAGTTTCCAGAACTTAACATCCTCACTCGCTGAGTGTATTTCTTGCAAGAAAAAACAGTTTTCTGCTCCTTACAGTAAAGAAAAATGGCCTGACGTTTGACATTGTTCTTCAGTCCCCTAGTGTTTCACGATAACAAAGATAATATATATAAAATAAATGTGCAAAAATGTCAGGAACAATGTGCAGGAATGAGTAAACCATGATTTAGTAGTGCATTAGCCCGTTAAACAAGAAAACAGAAAGTTTTCAAGAAAGGAAAAAAAAAAAACTTTCCCCCAGAACGATCAAATTACTCAGGATACACAAAGGATGCAGGCTTGTAGCTAAGCTCGGGGCTTTTGCAGCGACTAAGGGTTGATAACTTGGCTAGAAAAAACTTTAGTGTAAGAGCCTGCTGAAGATCTGCCTCTCACTCCGCCATCTTGGGACCCCCCCTCATGTTTGATGATGCTGCGTTCCATTTCAACTCGGAAGTCGGAAATTCCCAGTTCCGAGTAGGAAGTTTAAACTGGAACGGCCCCCTGAAGTCGGATTTCCCACTCGGAAAGTCGGACAACTCTCGCAGCTCCGAGTCCAGATTTAAAGATGGCCGCGCCCTGTGTTAGCAGTTTTAGAAGCTCCTGTAATGTTACATTTATTTACACTTCTTACTTATATTTTGTTGCATAAATCAGTCGTACACGTAGTATTGGTTTATATAGAGTAGGGGGAAGCTGCTGTAGTATAATTCACATTTTTCATGTGATATATGTGAACGACAACGCCAGCTGTGCCAACAACAGCTAATAACAATAGCCTTAGCAAACACGTTGTTTTGCTAGGCTGCTAACTGGTTTTCCGACCAGTGAGCTGGAAGTTGGTCGGGTGTGACGTCACCCCCCCAGTTCCCACTTCCCAGTTCCGGGGAAAATGGAACGCAGCATGATCATGTGGGTCACATTTTCCGGTGCAGTGCAGGGGCAGTCTGGCCCCGTCCCAATACCCGCACTTCCACCCTTGCGCCCCTAGAATGCGCTCCCGTTGAGGGTTGAAGTGCGTAGTGTGTCCCAGTTCTCCAGGGCTGCTCGTCGCGCCCCCTTTTGCGCCCTCAATCCACACTTCAGTGAAGTCCGCTAGCCTGGTACACCAGCCTGACTAACGCCATGTATGAGATCCACGGCATGTCGGTCTGGTTCCTCCGCTGGAGACTGATTTCCAATGCGAGACGAGAGGCGGGACTAACAGGAGGACAGTGAACCGGAGAGAACCAATCAGAAGTGACTGTAGCTAGCGTAGCTCGGCACTCTGTTGCTACGTTTCTATGGCGACGCCGGAAGTCAGCGTTTACACGATGTTTTCCCCTCTCTTTTAATGTAGTTTTCTTGTGTATATTAACGTAGAATGTTTGGTTTTATAGTTATAAATACTCTGTTACATGTCAGCATTGTTTATTGCTGAACTACTAATATGAGAAAGCATTTGTGTCGCACGTCATGTGACTATGACCCGGAAGCTGTTAGTTACGCACCAAAACAGAGCAGAAACAGCGGTGGAGACGTCGGAGGAGTTTAACGTTCATCTGTTAATAATTCTACTGCTGCGCTGTGATTGGTCCGGTCAATTTTTTACCGGAGTGGAATCATTCTCCAATGGAGGGAATCCAGACTGACTTGCCGTGTATCTCATACATGGCGTTAGTCAGGCTGGTGTACCAGGCTAGAAGTCCGCATCCATGCAGACTTCACCGAAGCAAATTGCCCATAATTCATTGCTGCATGTGACGTTTTGAACCATAAAGGCGGAACATGTCCATGTTTCGTGATGAGCTCCTGCCTGTGGTGGAAAAAAAGCCATTTCAGATGTAAATATTGAAATATTTAATCTTTTGTGCTGTAGGTGAAATAATTACTGAAGTTTGTCCTGTTAATTTAAAGTATACTTCGAATATTAAAATTCAAAGCATTTGAATAATGAAAGTTTTCAGTTTACTGATAAAAGTAGCTAAATTATTTTTTTATTTAAAAACTTTATTTACAGGTAAGTCCAGTCGAGACGCGTCTTTAACAAGGGAAACCTGTTTACCTGACATAGTTTAGTTTAGTTTATTATGGATTCCCATTAGTCTTCACCAGTGAAGACTATTCTTCCTGGGATCCAGATCAACATAAATTTTGAACATACAACCAACAAAAACACAGGTTAACTACATTAAAATACAATACTAAGCAAACATTTTAAAAGAAAAAAGCAAAAACTAAATAAGTATACAATACCAAAGCATCTATTTACAATGAAATTAAGAATAGAATAATTATGTAGCCATACTTCTGTAAGCCTTACAGCTCATGTGATTTATACGGGTCTCAGTTCCCAATGTAACTAAAAGAATTTATACATGTTTATATGGACATGTGGACATTTATGGACATTCTATGCTAACGATAACAGTCACAGAGCGACAATTTAATCATTATTATACATTTGTTTAGAATGTAATAGTTATTTTTTTTTTTAAAATTCTGGAATGCGCTGCTAGGTAGCTGCAGTTTGTAATAGCTCTCCCTCAACTTTTGTGTTTTTTTTAAATAGAGTTGTCTTTTTTATTGACATTACTTGTCAGATTAGGTTTTTCTTGGAGGATCTTTTATGCTGGTTTGAAGGGTGTGCAATTCGGGAGATTTTTCCTCATATATTTGGCTTTTTTCACTACTTGTTATGATGTGTATCCATAGCAACGGAAAAATTGTTTATCACCGGGATCAACTGTTAAAACTCTCCCAAATCAAGATTTTCAGCGAAATAACACGTCAAATCCCAGTGGAGTTAAGAAGAAAGACAAGAGGATGCAGGGCAGGGGTAAGGCAGAGAGAAAAACGGTGGAGATTTAAACCGTTTCTTCCAACTGTGGTGATGGGTAATGTAAGATCGCTAGCTAACAAGATGGACCAGCTTGAAGTGCTAACAAGGTCTCAGAAAGAGTATAGAGAATGCAGTATCATGTGTTTTTACCGAGACATGGCTGCACAAACACATCCCGGACTTTAATGCGTCTGTACACGGCTTCAAGACGATCCGTGCAGACCGAAATAAACAGCTCAGCGGGAAGCGGAAGGGAGGCAGAATTGCAGTGCTGGTCAATCAGCGTTGGTGCCATCCAGGACACATCACTGTCAAGGAGAAGATCTGCACAAGAGACATTGAACTGTTAGCTGTGAGTTTTCGTCCATATTATTTACCCAGAGAGTTTGCCTGTGTTATTCTGGTAGCGGTTTATATAATACCAGGTACCGCACCAGAGACAGCCTGTGATGTCATCAGCTCCGTCGTGGCTAAACTACAAACACAGCATCCAAACTCATTCATAGCGATCTCTGGAGACTTCAACAACGTCTCCCTCTCTGCTACATTGCCAACTTTCCAGCAGTTTGTCAGCTGCTCCACCAGAGAAAATAAGATGTTGGACTTATTTTATGCAAATACAAAGAATGCATACAGCTCCTCTGCCCTGCCTCCTTTAGGAAGATCGGATCATAATCTGGTTCTTCTCACCTCCACCTACAAGCCCATCGTTCAGCAGCAACCAGTCATTAGGAGGACGATTAAAACCTGGTCTACTGAGGCTGAAGATGCTCTGAGAGGGTGCTTTGAGGCCACAGACTGGAATGTCCTCTGTGAACCTCATGGAGATGACATCAACACCATGACTGAGTGTGTGACAGATTACATAAACTTCTGTGTGGACAACATCGTTCCAACAAGAACAGTGAGGTGCTTCCCCAATAACAAACCCTGGATCACCAGTGACCTGAAAAAGCTGCTGAACATCAAAAAGAATGCTTTCAGGGATGGAGACAGGGAGTTACTGAAGACCACACAAAAACAACTGAAAACACAGACTAAGAAGTGCAAAGAGGACGACAGGAAGAAGTTGGAGAGCCAGCTCCAGCAGAACAACGTGAGGGATGTGTGGTCGGGAATGAAGAAGATCACTGACTTCAAGTTAAAGGGGGACCAGACTGACGGAGGTCTGGACAGAGCTAACGAACTGAACATGTTCTTCAATAGGTTCAGTTCCCCCCTGCCGACAACCCAACACACCACACACCCTCCATGAGCCCACAGCTTTCCTGTCCCACCTCCACTCTGTCACCCTGCACCTCAGTCATGGACCTGAACACAGCCTCATCTCCCTCTACATCAGGACATCCTGAGACCTCTTTTGCCTCCACCTCCAGCCTGACTGTCTCCTGTGACCAGGTCAAGAAACAACTGGAGAAACTGAACCGGAACAAGGCTGCAGGTCCAGATGGTGTCAGTCTCAGAGTTCTCAAGACCTGCTCAGAACAACTATGTCCGGTTCTCCAGCACCTTTTTAACACCAGCCTGAGACAAAACAGAGTTCCTGTGCTGTGGAAAACATCCTGTCTTGTTCCTGTCCCTAAAAAACCACAACCAGCTGAACCAAATGACTACAGACCAGTTGCTCTGACATCTCACATCATGAAAGTCCTGGAGAGACTCTTACTGGCTCACCTCAACAAGCAAGTGAACACCTTTCAGGACCCATTACAGTTCGCATATCGTAATGGGCTTGGGGTTGAAGACGCCATCATCTTCTTGCTTCAGAGAGCCCACTCTCATCTGGACCAGTCAGGCAGCACTTTGAGGGTCATGTTCTTTGATTTTTCAAGTGCCTTTAATACTATTCAGCTGCTTTGCTATGTCAGAAGCTCCATAACTTCCAGGTGGATCCTCCACAACCACCTGGATTTACGACTACCTAACAAACAGACCACAGTTTGTGAGACTAAAAGGTTGTGTGTCTGAGATGGTGGTCAGCAGCACTGGAGCACCACAAGGAACTGTACTCTCACCGTTCCTCTTTACACTGTACACCTCAGACTTCCAGTACAACTCTGAGTCCTGTCATCTGCAGAAATACTCTGATGACTCTGCAGTTGTGGGGTGTATCAGTGATGGACAAGAAGCCGAGTACAGGGAACTGGTCAATCAGTTTGTGAAATGGTAACAATCAGCTCATCTTAAATACCAGCAAGACTAAAGAGATGATTGTTGACTTCAGGAGGAGCAAGAATAAGCAGCATAGTCCTGTCTACATCCTGGAAGAGGAGGTGGAGGTGGTGGAGAACTACAAATACCTGGAGTTCCGCTGGACAACAGACTCGATTGGAAATGCAACAGTGACTACATCTACAAGAAAGGTCAGAGCAGACTCTACTTCTTAAGGAAGCTGAGATCATTCAACGTCTGCACCAAGATGTTGCAGATCTTCTACAAGTCTGTTGTGGAAAGTGCAATTAGCTTTGCAGCATCTGCTGGGGAAGCAGCATCAGAACCAGAGACTTGAAGAAACTAAACAAGCTGATCGAGAAAGCTGGTTCTGTGCTGGGGATAACTCTGGAGCCGCTGGAGCTGATCGTTCAAAAGAATGCTGCACAAGCTGATGAAGATGATGGAGGACACTTCCCATCCTCTCCACAACACGGTGAAGAATCAACAGAGTGTGTTCAGTGGGAGGCTGCATCAGGTTAGCTGTAGGACGGAGAGATACAGGAATTCATTCCTACCAACAGCATCACCCTAAAGAACAAGACCGACTGACTTTTTTGTTTATTTAAAAAAAAAAAAAAAAAAGTGAGCTTTTACAATACTGAATTTCCCTTCTGGGATGAATAAAGTATTTTTCATTTCATTTCATTTTCATTCATTATTTAACCTGTACTGGTGAAATTATACAGACACCTTACAGAAATTAGTTCAGTAATTCATTGGTTTATTAAATAAACTTGTGTGGATTTCATAACATCCATTTTACAAGAACAGATTAAATGAACTTTATTCAATTTATGTTTAAAAAATGACGTAGCTTCACCAGGAACAGAGATGAAGCTGAGTTTGGCAGCAATAACGTGAAATGATGTGGTGCAAAATGGAGGAACATCACTGTCCCAATTCTGCCTTTTTCCCGCACTTCCAATCTGCACACCCTAACCCTTAATGTGCACCTCTGCCAAGTGCGCACTTCATAAAGGGTGTAGGGTTTAGGGTGGGTATTGGGAAAGGGCCTCTGAAGTCTGACAAAGTTTCTAACCAGCATGCAACATTCCAGGACCACAACCCTGGCCCAATCACTGCGGTAAAGTTGGTTTGTTGTTGGATATTGGCTTGACATTCGGTAGGGACCATCTGCAAATTACCTAAAAAATGTTCACTAAAAATCAACAAAATAACCTTTTACCATTCCGTTTGCTGTAGTACATCACATTTACTATGCCCTATCTACTACAGATGAGATTATCCTGATAAAGTATTTTATATGCCCATAGTATGCATTTATTACCTAAAAATATTCACTAAAAATCAATAAAATGACTTTTTACCATTCTGTTTGCTGTAGTACATCACATTTACTATGCCCTATCTACTACAGGTGAGATTATCCTGATAAAGTACTTTATATGCCCATAGTATGCATTTATTGCTTAAAAATATTCACTAAAAATCAACAAAATAACCTTTTACCATTCTGTTTGCTGTAGTACATCACATTTATTATGCCCTATCTACTACAGGTGAGTATTGTCTAAAAAAGTACTTTATATGCCCTAAGTATGCATTAATTACCTAAAGATATTCACTAAAAATCAACAAAATAACCTGTTACCATTCTGTTTGCTTGAGTACATCACAGTTACTACACCCTATCTACTACAGGTGAGTATTGTCTAAAAAAGTACTTTATATGCCCATAGTATGCATTTATTGCTTAAAAATATTCACTAAAAATCAACAAAATAACCCTTTACCATTCTGTTTATTGTAGCACATCACATTTACTATGCCCTATCTACTACAGGTGAGATTATCCTGATTAAGTATTTTATATGCCCATAGTATGCATTTATTGCTTAAAAATATGTAGGTGTGGCTGCAGTTCAGCGATGCTGTCTGCTGTCAGGAGGTCCACATGGACCAGATCATGAAGTTTTTATGACGGTCATTTTGCATCAACCTGCTTCAGAGCTCTTCTGCTCATCATCAGGCTGTGGGGAGGATTCATGAGTGTTGCCGTTTGACGTGTGTTTAATAAGCGGCTCAAAGAGTAATAGAGGCGGAGAGCTACGTACTGATGCTGGGACGGGCTGATGCTGCAGACCGGTCCGGCTGTCACCGGATGTGGATGTCACCGGCGGTGATATTAAAACACTCAGAGCAACTGCAGACTTTCGTCTGCGGACCTCTAGCTACCAGACTCCAAGTCTCCTGATCATTTTCCTAATTTCCTCTAGAAAATTCTCACTTCATAATCTGGAGTCAGGGAGGTTCCCTTTTCAGAGCCGCCAGCAGCAGCAGGACCGGTTTCTGGTTCAGATGGAGGTTGTTAACTGTCCTGTCTTCAGCAGGACTTTGGAAAACTTGCTTGTAGACCAGGAGGATACAGCCGTGGTTCCCCTTTTGTCTTTTTGTCTCCTTTGGCTCACCAGTCTCCGTCATTCAGCTGTTATCTTTATAATTGTGGACCGGACCAGAGGACTCTCATTCAGGACCGCAGGACTAATCAACCCGGTGACGTCAGAGCTTAGAGTACTGCAAGGTGGCGGCGCCATTGTCCTAAAAACGTCAAACTTCGCAACATTTTTCTTTTATATGCTTATATTTTTCACGTTTGGTATATAATTATTGATAAGACCAGGACTCAGTCTATTAAATAAAGTTAGGTTGGTTGAGGGTTGCATTTCCACTTTAAGGGAGCAAACTGACTGTGCTGCATACTTGTACATCATCTGATAAATAGATGCGGTGAGGCGATTCATTTTACTGGGGAGGGAGACACTTGAGGATGCTGAGAGTGACTTATGGTTAGGGTGAAGGTGATTAGCCACTGACGGCTCCACAGCCAGGGTTTCGGCCAACCCCAGCTCACCCATCCCCTGCACATCCAGCTTAGAGCAGCCCTTGGCGGGAGCTTGCTCTTGTACAGAAGCGGGTATGAAAAAGTTCCTCCTTTTTCTGCCAGAAGTGGTGCAGTGATAGTGCAGTAATGGTGCACTATCACTGACTGAACGAGTTGTCCTGCGAATACGTCATCACGCACGGTGTCCAAACTTGCCATGTGGAACTGTCCTTGTTCCGGGCGTTCATTTATGTTCTGAAATCGTTTCCCCTGGCACCCAGGCGTTTCTCTGTGCGATTGAATTAGCAGACAAGTGGCTGGTAAGTGGCTGGCAGTCGGCAGAAAGGGGAACTTTTTCATGCCCGCGTCTGTATGGGCTCGACCAGTAACGG
Source organism: Atherinomorus stipes (assembly GCA_023101725.1). Classification (NCBI taxonomy): domain Eukaryota; kingdom Metazoa; phylum Chordata; class Actinopteri; order Atheriniformes; family Atherinidae; genus Atherinomorus; species Atherinomorus stipes. The sequence continues at coordinate 80,634 of JALJCO010003435.1, forward strand.
CTCATTTCTTTAATTGTAGCAGTTGTTTTGCTGGCGGCGGGGCTGGTGGGAGCCTTTTGCCGTCAAACAGATCACGTTTTGTTCCCTCTGCACCCTGAGCTGCCGGCCATGGGATGCTGAGCTTTGCAGATGCACGTTTGCAGACATCATATAAGCTGCTTTCTGCAGGAGAGACCGCTTCAGCCCCACTGGGTGGCCGTGATGGCTGGGCTGGGAAGGTGGAATCATCCTCTTCCTCCTTATCATTGGAGGTCAGAGTTGGCCCCGCCCTCTGCGTCCTCAGTAACCGGGTCGAGCAACACATCATTGAGGTGTCCCTTGAAGAGTGGGGGCATGACTGGGGAGTCCTCGTCTATCATGTCCGCCCAGCTCGAAGCGGCTCGCGGCTGGTGGACGTCACTCGGAACCACAGCCGCGGCTCCCAAAAAGGAGGGGTCCTGATTGTTCTCTACTGCAACTCTCAGCCTTGTTTCCAGGACCTTTTCTGGCATGGAGGAGCAGTGCGAGCATCTTGCGGGTTAGCTAGCGAAGCTTGAACGTGTTTAGCGCCCATGCACACCATGCACATAGGACAAGGGTCCCGACCCAAGATGGAGGCCCCACATGACGTGGGGCACGGTCGGGATGCAGCCTCTTTAAATTACGGCTCCGACCCTTTGGTGGGGGTGGCAGCCGCAGCCATATCAGGAATTTTGGAAAGGAAACAGGCTCTTCGTGACACGTAAGTCTGTTCGTGCTAGCAATAGCTGCGGGGTCTATTCCGAGCCAACAGCTAATCCGAGTCAGCTCGTCGTGACACGTTAGTTGATTCAGACGATCTTCTAGCAAACTAATGCTAGGTTAAATCAGGCTCACCTTAGCGTGTTAGCCTGAATCACACAGGCGTCCAGTACCACTTGTTAAAGCCGAGTGAAACAGCTGGCCTTATGCCTATGCTGTTACGGATGACTGCGAAAAACACACTTTCAAAGTACTCAGAACGATTCAGACCCGAGTCCTGAAACTGCGTTCAGGGACGTATTGCTTGATGGGACGTCTGAGAACTGTTACACAGTCAACCAAGCTAGCCTGACCACGCTGATGGAAGCTCTGTTGTAGTTCCACACGGGAAGAAAGCAAGAATGAGTGAGGAGTGGTCAGTTGGCCAGTAAAAGGCCATTTTGTTGATTTTTTTGTGAATATTTTTAAGTATTAAATGCATACTATGGGCATATAAAAAACTGTTTTAGACAACACTCGCCTTTAGTAGATAGGGCATAATAAATATGATGTACTACAGCAAACAGAATGGTAAAAGGTCATTTTATTGATTTTTAGTGAATATTTTTAGGTAATAAATGGATACTATGGGCACACAAAATACTTTATGAGGATAATCTCACCTGTAGTAGATAGGGCATAGTATATGTGATGAACTACAGCAAACAGAAATGTCAAAAGCCATTTTGTTGATTTTTAGTGAATATTTTTAAGTAATAAATGGATACTATGGGCATATAAAATATTTTATCAGGATAATCTCACCTGTAGTAGATAGGGCATAGTAAATGCCCTATCACTACAAGCAACAATCTACAATCTACAGCAAACAGAATGGTAAAAGGTTATTTTGATGATTTTTTGTGAACATTTTTAGGAAATAAATGGATACTATGGGCAAATAAAATACTTAATCAGGATAATCTCACCTGTAGTAGGTAGGGCAGAGGTTTCAAAGTCATTTTAGTTCAGGGGCCACATACGACACAATTTCAACTCAAGTGGGCCGGACCGAGAAAATTATCAGACAATAACCTATAAATAACAAAAACTACAAATGTTTCCCTTTAATTTTCAAGATGTTTATATTTACAGGTAATGAACTTACCTTTTAGAAAACAAATAACATGAAATTTATTGATGAACATAAGTGGTTTCAACAACATTTTGCCTCATTTGACTGTATTTTTTCTTTATTAATTATATGTATTAATTTCAGTCAACATTTTATTGTATATATGACAACATATTCACATACATTTTGATATGAACAAATATGAATTTATAAAATTAATTTTCTCTTAAAACTTCCCAAATATTGAATATATTTAATATATGAATTTTTGTATTTGTACTTTTATTATTATTATTATCATTTTTATCAACTCATTCAAATACAATACTACATGTTCAATGTAACTTACAGATCACAATGGATCTACAAAAATCACTTACTGTAATATTGAATCACAGGTATCTGGAACTAAAAAATACAGCATTTCACATTATGATTGGGAGCTTTTTAAGAGAAATAAGATTTCCAAATGTGTGAAGTAATACTGACCTCATAATATAAACTGTGAGGTCAGATCTGAAAAGTATTATTGAAATACTTCATATTTAGATATTCAAAAAGATTCCAAGCTCTGGTGGACCAATTAGAAACTAGAGTTTGTTTTATTGTTTTAATTGTGACATTTAATAATTCACCTCGCGGGCCAGACTGGACCCTCTGGTGGGCCGGTTTTGGCCCCCAGGCCTTATGTTTGACACCCCTGAGGTAGGGCATAGTAAATGTGATGTACTACAACAAACAGAAATATAAAAAGCCATTTTCTTGATTCTTAGTGAATATTTTTAAGTTATAAATGGATACTATGGGCATATAAAGTACTTTTTTAGACAACACTCACCTGTTGTAGATAGGGCATAGTAAGTGTGATGTACTACAGCAAACAGAATGGTAAAAGGTTATTTTGTTGATTTTTAGTGAATATTTTTAGGTAATAAATGGATACTATGGGCATATAAAAAAAACTTTATCAGGATAATCTCACCTGTAGTAGATAGGGCAGAATAAATATGATGTACTACAGCAAACAGAATGGTAAAAGGCCATTTTGTCGGTTTTTGACAAACATTTTTCATGACTTCATTCATACTGAAACGTGTAATTTACAGACGGTCCCTAAGTTGACTGCGGAGAGTCACAGTAAATTCACGATGTGGAGTCGCTATTTTCTGGTAAAACTTGAAATTGTGAGGAAAATTTACAGTAATCTTGTACTTTATCGAAGTATCATCATGTGTCTATAAGCTCCAGTGTTTGATTGTGTTGGTAGTGCCGTGGTCTGGGATCAATATCACAAATAAAAACGAATGTCAAACCAATATCGAATAACCAACCAACTTCACCTCAGTGGCCCACTCCCAAACCGGCCCCTAAGCACTACCCCTGCAAACGGCGTAGGGTGGAGGGCGAGTGGACTGTTCAGCCCTTACGGTGTGTTCAGACCAAGCGCGATTTGGGCGTCAGGCGCGATTTTGACACCCAAATCGCGCTTGGTCTGAACACACCGTTAATCAGCGAGTCGCCAGAATTTTGCAGCATGTCATGTTCCACACGAGTTCCGCACGTGTCCTGCATGTTTGTCAATACTGACAGAAAAACATGAATGGAGTTATTTTATGGAGTTAAAAAAAGGGGGGGGGGGGGGGGGGGGGGGGGGATGTTTGAGCAGAAAAGAGGATTATAATCCTCTTATTGGCACAATGATAATAACCATGCTAACCGGGGAACGTTCCGCGAACGTTCCCATAACGTTGCATTAAGGTCGCGGGAACGTTCGCCCCAAACTGCAACCAACGTTCACTGAACGTCATCATGGAAAGTTTTCTAAAGGTTCCGGGAACGTTAGCGGATGACCTTCCGCGAACGTTCGCAGCTGACCTTCCGCGAACGTCCCCCAAACGGTAAGACAACGTTAGGTGAAGGTCGCTCAGTGAACGTTTCTGCAACGTTCCGTCAACGTTTGCGGAACGTCAGCTGCGAACGTTCCCGGAACCTTTAGAAAACTTTCCATTTCGACGTTCAGAGAACATTTGCTGCTTAATGCAACGTTCGGGGAACGTTCGCGGAACATTCCTTTGTTAGCTTCCAGGAGTGCCACATCAAAAGTATCCGGCACTTCGCCTCCTTACCTGAAGTCCTCCTCTCCACGGACCACCACAGCTTCTGCTGCCGGCAAACGCTCACTCATCTCGGGGAGTACCTTCCACATTTTCTAGCCTTTCTTAACAGAACAAGTTGTCCCCATTTTTAATGGAAAATACGGGAAAACTGACGTGATTTCCATCACGTGGCAGAAATTTTTCCTGGCCAACACATCCGCCACTGTCAAGTACCGTCGGTTAGACGACTGACCGAAAAAAGCGCCCTCTCTCCGGGCAGCTTCTTCCAGCTTCCATCGTGCGACTTTCTCCTGACAGTTTGTAACGTTGTCACCTCACTGATGTCCAGACTGCTTCAACATCACAACACTGCACCAACTACAAATACATCCATCTTTACTACTTGCTTCATCTAATTTAGGGCCGCTGAGGGATCATTAATTAAATGATAATTACTAACTGTAATTAATTATAATTGCAAGCACAAATAAATTATACATTTGAGATTGAATAAATTAAGTACGGGTTATTTCAGCATCTAAACTTAACAAGGAACTTAATGTAATTCTGGTATAGAGAAAAGAATAATAAATGCAGAATTATCCCATAATTAACTATTCAGTGATGAAGAATTACTCATTTAACTAAGACAAGTTTACTTGTCTTATAACACTTTGTGCACCAGTGTTTAATCATATAAAATTAAATTAAATTAATTTATATAGTCATAGTTGAAATGACCAGTAAAAGTAAAAGTGAATCAAAGAAGAAATTTGTCTTAAGAATTTATGAAGTTATTATCCGGAAGCTACATGAGAATTTTTATGTCATTATTCATATTATAACAAAATCCAATAATACTAAATAATATTAATATTAAATAAATAATCAAAAATCACTAAACAGATGAAAATGTAAGCAGGCAAAACAAAAAACTTATTATGTAGATAAAGAAAAAAAGATAAAATTCTCTATTTAAATATTTTATTAACAAACAAACCACAGTTGAGTCTTTCAGGAATCAGAACCCTAAACGCTGAAACTGTTTTGAAAAAGTACCGTATCAACATACATCATCACGATGACACTGTGACATGCTTTAGTTGAGATCTCCATAAACTCAACAGAAAACTACTAACTTCAAGGTGTTCCCAAAAGATGGCGTACACATCAGAATCAAGTTTCCTGAACCATCAGCACCAGTTGTAAGGAAGAGAGAAAAAACAAAGATCATGTTTGAATATTTGGTGTTTCTTTATCTGATATAAAGTCAGCATGTCCTCAAAAAATATTTAAACTTATTTATACAATTTTTTTTATCCTTGTGTTTATTAAAGCTCAAATTACCTTTTGAATCATTTGGACTCAACAGCTAGTTCGAACTTCCTTTAAATATACAGGAGCTATAATGTGCAACATTTTTTTCCAAACAGTTTATGGATTTATGTCTTTGTGCACAATTCTCTAGAAATTAATGTATCTGTTGCTAACGGGAACTCAAATGATCAGGTGACCAGTCTGTTATATGTTAGCAGGCACTCCTTTAACACAAAGTAACTTGTCTATTACCTTTTCACAGATGAAATCACAATGTGCTTGTTAATAATGATTAAAAAAAGACACAAAAGCAGACTACTGAGATGATACAGTACAATACAAATACAAATAGCTTAAATCAGAAAAAAAAATGATGAACATCAGTTCACATTACGCCACTGCTTTGTGATCGAAACAAAAACAAGCACAGACGGGATAAGCGGGGCGTCCTCTTACAGTACAACACTGCAGTTTCTCCCTGGGATCAATTAAGCATTTTCATTTTGTTGTATGAATGTATAATTTCATGTTAATGGTGTTATAGTGCTGTCTTTGTTCAAGCAATAAATCCAGAGTAGAGAGAACACAAGTGGATTAATTGTAAATGTTTTCAACTTAAAGGAAATGCTGGTGCTGTCATGGCCAAACGGAGGGTTTTTTGGTAATCTAATGTCTTATTTTCCACATCCATCTGCGTGTTTGGATCTCCTCAGGTCCAAATTAATTTAAGCCCAGTACACAAGAGTTTGTGAGATGGTGTGTTTATCCTCCAACTGTAAAGATTGTTTTCCCTCTATACTAATAACTACACCAAGTCTCCATGCACTGGAGAATCAAAATAAAAACACTATTGAAAATAATGATAATGATAATAATAATAGCTTAAAAAAACAACCTAAACAAAACTACCCAAAACTTTCCGGGTTGTGGCCCGCTGTACTCCCTGGTAGGTTGACAAAAAAATAGACATACAATCATCCTCAAAGATTATTCATGCCCACTGATTGAAGAAAAGGCTAAATTCACAATAGCAATTCAAATAACAAAAATCTTCACTAATAATAAATTAAAAAAAAAACAAAAAAACGAAATTATAATAATTAAATGAAATAATATATTGCTTTTGAATTGTGGTTGAAAATTATAGTTTAAAAAAACAGTCAAACCAAACTGTCCCAAACATATTAGAGCACCTTTCCCATGAATAATGGACCAAAATACCTGTCAACGGGTGTCAGAAGTGTTTTTGAACATTAGAGAAAACACCTGATTGCAGTGATTGTCTCAGAATGTTGCTCAATAAAATGTTAGCTTCGGAGCCCCATCATGCCTGTTTACTTCTTTTATTTTTTGTGTGTTTGTTTTTAATATTTATTTCTAGGGATGTAACGATGTTAACGATGTCAAATGACAGACGTAGGTTATTACTGAATGATTAGCTAACTGAATTTAGCAAGACGATTAGCCTAGCATACCAAACAAGAATTGGGGGGAAAAACTAAACAAAAAACACCAAACCATAATACCGACGACATAAACGCTGTAAAGAAAACATTTTGAGAAACTGGAAATTTTAACAACTACCTTCCAACAGATTTATTCCACCGCGTCGAAGCCGTGTACACCAAGAACTCCCGTTGCTGCAGCAGCCGTTGACGAATTACGGCGCTCGTGCACTTTGATGTCCACGTCACCAAGCACGGGGATGGGATGAGGGCACTGTTATATGTTTGTGAAACAAGTAATTTTACTTCAACGCCATTAAATAAAGCGAATACATTATTATGGATGGATGGTATTGCTGCAGAGTGATGAGACGAATAAAACTGAGGGAATGATGCTCCTAATAAGTTAGTAAGTGTCCGGAAAAAATCAGTGCCTTCGTGTCCTCACCCCCGGTACTGGACAATGACAACGTGTTGATTCGTCCATTCTAAAAATGACCAAGTAGTTAATACTTTCCTCTAAATCTCCTTACAAGCGAGGGAAACGTCCAACAGGCCAGAAAATGTGATACAGCCCGAGAAATTAATTTTTGTTGGCAGCAGAGGCTGTGGTGGTCCGAGGAGAGGGGAAACTGGTTCTGGGAAGGTTGTCCGAAGGTTAGCCCAAGTACCTCATCTAACTTTGGCGGAACGTTCGATGAAGTTCACACTTCAACCTTTAAGAAACGTTTGGGGAACGTTCTCCGAACGTCCAGGCAACGTTCACTGAAGGTCGCGCTGCAACCTCCCAGCAACTTTTAAGTAATGTTCGCGGAACGTTCTCCGAACGTCCCAGCAAAGTTCGCTAAATGGCCCTTATCAAGCAAAGGGGGCGTGTCTACATGAAGCCTGCATCAAGTAAAAGTGGTGTGACCACATGAAGGCCTGTAATGGGTGTGTCTGAATGAAGCCTGTATCAAGCAAAGGGGGCGTGTCCACACGAAGCCTGTATCAGGCAAATTGCGTGTGTCCACATGAAGCCTGTATCAAGCAAAGGGGGCGTGTCCATACGAAGCCTGTATCAGGCAAATTGCGTGTGTCCACATGAAGCCTGTATCAAGCAAAGGGGGCGTGTCCAAATAAAGCTTGTATCAAGGAAAGGGGGCTTGTCCACATGAAGCCTGTATCAGGCAAAGGGGGCGTGTCCACATGCAGCCTGTATCAGGCAAAGGGGGCGTGTCCACATGCAGCCTGTATTAGGCAAAGGGGGCGTGTCCACATGAAGCCTGTATCAAGCAAAGTGGGCGTGTCCAAATAAAGATGTATCAAGGAAAGGGGGCTTGTCCACATGAAGCCTGTATCAGGACTACCTGTTGGAGACAGGACCGGGAGAGACACCTGCAAGATTAACCGTGGGAGACAGCACTCGGAGAGACACCTGCAGGACTACCCGTTGGAGACAGAACCGGGAGAGACACATGCAGGACTAGCTGTTGGAGACAGGACCCGGAGAGAGACCTGCAGGACTAGACGTGGGAGACAGGACCCAGAGAGACGCCTGCAGGACTAGCTGTTGGCAAGAGGACCAGAAGAGACACCTGAAGGACTAGCCGTTGGACACTAGCTACCTTATAAAGTTGGAAGTTTTAAGATCGGACATGCAGAAGTTGAAAATCCCATTTTAAGCTTTTCTCGCTGAGACATTGCGATTGGGGAAAGAAAGTTGCTGCTTCACAAGGGAGGCACCAAACTGCTTCCAAACCACTTTCCCCATCTAATTTAGACACAAACTACCCCATACAGTTGGAATTTTATCAGTATTGGCCTTTAGGAGCTGAAATTTATTAGTTATCAGTATCGGTTTTATAATGGTTATCGTGCATCTCTATTAAAATGTGTACATGGCCACCTACTACATAGTGCCAACTACTGTACAGGCATTACCGGATGCTGTGACATGTCAGTCATCTGGGGTGGCCGATCCAATGTCAGGGGGGTCCAGTGCCCCCCCGGCCCCCCCTCTCTGCATGAAACCTGTGTTGTGCAAAGGGGCATGTCCAAATTAAATGTGTGTCGAGCACAGGGGCATGTCCAAATGAAGCCTGTATCAAGCAAAGGGGGCGTGTCCACATGAAGCCTGTATCAGGCAAAAGGGGCGTGTCCACACGAAGCCTGCATCAAGCAAAGTGGGCGTGTCCACATGAAAGCCTGTAAAAGGGGTGTCTGAAATAAGCCTGTATCAAGCAAACGGGCCGTGTCTAAATGAAGCCCTTATCAAGCAAAGGGGGCATGTCCACATGAAGCCTGTATCAGGCAAAAGGGGCGTGTCCACATGAAGCCTGTATCAGGCAAAAGGGGTGTGTCCACATGACGCCTGCATCAAGCAAAGTGGGCGTGTCCACATGAAGGCCTGTAAGAGGTGTGTCTGGATGAAGCCTGTATCAAGCAAAGGGGGCTTGTCTAAATGAAGCCCTTAGCTTACCTTGATGAGGGCTTCATTTAGACACGCCCCTTTTGCTTGATACAGGCTTTGTGTGGACACGCCCCCCTTGCTTGATATAAGCTTCATGTGGAACCTCCCACTTTGCTTGATAAAGGCTTCACTTAGACACGCCCCTTTTGCTTGATACAGGCTTCATGTGGAACCTTCCACTTTGCTTGATAAAGGCTTCACTTAGACACGCCCCTTTTGCTTGATACAGGCTTCATGTGGAACCTCCCACTTTGCTTGATAAAGGCTTCACTTAGACACGCCCACTTTGCTTGATACAGGCTTCACTTAGACATGCCCCCTGTGCTTGATACAGGCTTTGTGTGGACACGCCCACTTTGCTTGATACAGGCTTTGTGTGGATACGCCCACTTTGCTTGATAAAGGCTTCACTTAGACACGCCCCTTTTGCTTGATACAGGCTTTGTGTGGACACGCCCACTTTGCTTGATACAGGCTTCATGTGAACACGCCCCCCTTTGCCTGATACAGGCTTTGTGTGGACACGCCCCCTTTGCTTGATATAAGCTTCATGTGGAACCTCCCACTTTGCTTGATAAAGGCTTCACTTAGACACGCCCCTTTTGCTTGATACAGGCTTCATGTGGACACGCACACTTTGCTTGATACAGGCTTCCCTTAGACACGCCCCTTGTGCTTGATACAGGCTTTGTGTGGACACGCCCACTTTGCTTGATACAGGCTTCGTGTGGACAAGCCCCCTGTGCTTGATACAGGCTTCATTTAGACACGCCCCCCTTTGCTTGATACTGGCTTCATGTGGAACCTCCCACTTTGCTTGATAGAGGCTTCACTTAGACACGCCCCTTTTGCTTGATACAGGCTTTGTGTGGACACGCCCCCTTTGCTTGATATAAGCTTCATGTGGAACCTCCCACTTTGCTTGATAAAGGCTTCACTTAGACACGCCCCTTTTGCTTGATACAGGCTTCATGTGGAACCTTCCACTTTGCTTGATAAAGGCTTCACTTAGACACGCCCCTTTTGCTTGATACAGGCTTCATGTGGAACCTCCCACTTTGCTTGATAAAGGCTTCACTTAGACACGCCCCTTTTGCTTGATACAGGCTTTGTGTGGACACGCCCACTTTGCTTGATACAGGCTTCATGTGGACACGCACACTTTGCTTGATATAAGCTTCATGTGGAACCTCCCACTTTGCTTGATAAAGGCTTCACTTAGACACACCCCTTTTGCTTGATACAGGCTTCATGTGGACACGCCCCCTTTGCCTGATACTGGCTTCATGTGGACAAGCCCCCTTTACTAGATACAGGCTTCATTCGGACACGCCCCTTACAGGCCTTCATGTGGTCACACCACTTTTGCTTGATACAGGCTTCATGTGGAACCTCCCACTTTGCTTGATAAAGGCTTCACTTAGACACGCCCCTTTTGCTTGATACAGGCTTTGTGTGGACACGCCCCCTTTGCTTGATATAAGCTTCATGTGGAACCTCCCACTTTGCTTGATAAAGGCTTCACTTAGACACGCCCCTTTTGCTTGATACAGGCTTCATGTGGAACCTTCCACTTTGCTTGATAAAGGCTTCACTTAGACACGCCCCTTTTGCTTGATACAGGCTTCATGTGGAACCTCCCACTTTGCTTGATAAAGGCTTCACTTAGACACGCCCCTTTTGCTTGATACAGGCTTTGTGTGGACACGCCCACTTTGCTTGATACAGGCTTCATGTGGACACGCACACTTTGCTTGATACAGGCTTCCCTTAGACACGCCCCTTGTGCTTGATACAGGCTTTGTGTGGACACGCCCACTTTGCTTGATAAAGGTTTCACTTAGACACGCCCCTTTTGCTTGATACAGGCTTTGTGTGGACACGCCCCCTTTGCTTGATATAAGCTTCATGTGGAACCTCCCACTTTGCTTGATAAAGGCTTCACTTAGACACACCCCTTTTGCTTGATACAGGCTTCATGTGGACACGCCCCTTTGCCTGATACAGGCTTTGTGTGGACACGCCCCCTTTGCTTGATATAAGCTTCATGTGGAACCTCCCACTTTGCTTGATAAAGGCTTCACTTAGACACGCCCCTTGTGCTTGATACAGGCTTTGTGTGAACACGCACACTTTGCTTGATACAGGCTTCGTGTGGACAAGCCCCCTGTGCTTGATACAGGCTTCATTTAGACACGCCCCCTTTGCTTGATACTGGCTTCATGTGGAACCTCCCACTTTGCTTGATAAAGGCTTCACTTAGACACGCCCCTTTTGCTTGATACAGGCTTTGTGTGGACACGCCCCCTTTGCTTGATATAAGCTTCATGTGGAACCTCCCACTTTGCTTGATAAAGGCTTCACTTAGACACACCCCTTTTGCTTGATACAGGCTTCATGTGGACACGCCCCGTTTGCCTGATACAGGCTTTGTGTGGACACGCCCCCTTTGCTTGATATAAGCTTCATGTGGAACCTCCCACTTTGCTTGATAAAGGCTTCACTTAGACGCGCCCCTTTTGCTTGATACAGGCTTCACTTAGACACGCCCCTTTTGCTTGATACAGGCTTTGTGTGGACACGCCCCCTTTGCTTGATATAAGCTTCATGTGGAACCTCCCACTTTGCTTGATAAAGGCTTCACTTAGACACACCCCTTTTGCTTGATACAGGCTTCATGTGGACACGCCCCCTTTGCCTGATACTGGCTTCATGTGGACAAGCCCCCTTTACTAGATACAGGCTTCATTCAGACACGCCCCTTACAGGCCTTCATGTGGTCACACCACTTTTGCTTGATACAGGCTTCATGTGGAACCTCCCACTTTGCTTGATAAAGGCTTCACTTAGACACGCCCCTTTTGCTTGATACAGGCTTTGTGTGGACACGCCCCCTTTGCTTGATATAAGCTTCATGTGGAACCTCCCACTTTGCTTGATAAAGGCTTCACTTAGACACGCCCCTTTTGCTTGATACAGGCTTCATGTGGAACCTTCCACTTTGCTTGATAAAGGCTTCACTTAGACACGCCCCTTTTGCTTGATACAGGCTTCATGTGGAACCTTCCACTTTGCTTGATAAAGGCTTCACTTAGACACGCCCCTTTTGCTTGATACAGGCTTTGTGTGGACACGCCCACTTTGCTTGATACAGGTTTCATGTGGACACGCACACTTTGCCTGATACAGGCTTCCCTTAGACACGCCCCTTGTGCTTGATACAGGCTTTGTGTGGACGCGCCCACTTTGCTTGATATAAGCTTCATGTGGAACCTCCCACTTTGCTTGATAAAGGCTTCACTTAGACACACCCCTTTTGCTTGATACAGGCTTCATGTGGACACGCCCCCTTTGCCTGATACTGGCTTCATGTGGACAAGCCCCCTTTACTAGATACAGGCTTCATTCAGACACGCCCCTTACAGGCCTTCATGTGGTCACACCACTTTTGCTTGATACAGGCTTCATGTGGAACCTCCCACTTTGCTTGATAAAGGCTTCACTTAGACACGCCCCTTTTGCTTGATACAGGCTTTGTGTGGACACGCCCCCTTTGCTTGATATAAGCTTCATGTGGAACCTCCCACTTTGCTTGATAAAGGCTTCACTTAGACACGCCCCTTTTGCTTGATACAGGCTTCATGTGGAACCTTCCACTTTGCTTGATAAAGGCTTCACTTAGACACGCCCCTTTTGCTTGATACAGGCTTCATGTGGAACCTCCCACTTTGCTTGATAAAGGCTTCACTTAGACACGCCCCTTTTGCTTGATACAGGCTTTGTGTGGACACGCCCACTTTGCTTGATACAGGCTTCATGTGGACACGCACACTTTGCTTGATACAGGCTTCCCTTAGACACGCCCCTTGTGCTTGATACAGGCTTTGTGTGGACACGCCCACTTTGCTTGATACAGGCTTCACTTAGACACGCCCCTTGGGCTTGATACAGGCTTTGTGTGGACACGCCCCCTTTCCTTGATAAAGGCTTCACTTAGACATGCCCCCTGTGCTTGATACAGGCTTTGTGTGAACACGCCCACTTTGCTTGATACAGGCTTCGTGTGGACAAGCCCCCTGTGCTTGATACAGGCTTCATTTAGACACGCCCCCCTTTGCTTGATTCTGGCTTCATGTGGACAAGCCCCCTTTACTAGATACAGGCTTCATTCAGACACGCCCCTTACAGGCCTTCATGTGGTCACACCACTTTTGCTTGATACAGGCTTCATGTGGAACCTCCCACTTTGCTTGATAAAGGCTTCACTTAGACACGCCCCTTTTGCTTGATACAGGCTTCATGTGGAACCTTCCACTTTGCTTGATAAAGGCTTCACTTAGACACGCCCCTTTGCTTGATACAGGCTTCATGTGGACACGCACACTTTGCTTGATACAGGCTTCCCTTAGACACGCCCCTTGTGCTTGATACAGGCTTTGTGTGGACACGCCCACTTTGCTTGATACAGGCTTCACTTAGACACGCCCATTGTGCTTGATACAGGCTTTGTGTGGACACGCCCCCTTTCCTTGATAAAGGCTTCACTTAGACATGCCCCCTGTGCTTGATACAGGCTTTGTGTGAACACGCCCACTTTGCTTGATACAGGCTTCGTGTGGACAAGCCCCCTGTGCTTGATACAGGCTTCATTTAGACACGCCCCCTTTGCTTGATACTGGCTTCATGTGGACAAGCCCCCTTTACTAGATACAGGCTTCATTCAGACACGCCCCTTACAGGCCTTCATGTGGTCACACCACTTTTGCTTGATACAGGCTTCATGTGGAACCTCCCACTTTGCTTGATAAAGGCTTCACTTAGACACGCCCCTTTTGCTTGATACAGGCTTTGTGTGGACACGCCCCCTTTGCTTGATATAAGCTTCATGTGGAACCTCCCACTTTGCTTGATAAAGGCTTCACTTAGACACGCCCCTTTTGCTTGATACAGGCTTCATGTGGAACCTTCCACTTTGCTTGATAAAGGCTTCACTTAGACACGCCCCTTTTGCTTGATACAGGCTTCATGTGGAACCTCCCACTTTGCTTGATAAAGGCTTCACTTAGACACGCCCCTTTTGCTTGATACAGGCTTTGTGTGGACACGCCCACTTTGCTTGATACAGGCTTCATGTGGACACGCCCCCTTTGCCTGATACAGGCTTTGTGTGGACATGCCCCCTTTGCTTGATATAAGCTTCATGTGGAACCTCCCACTTTGCTTGATAAAGGCTTCACTTAGACACGCCCCTTTTGCTTGATACAGGCTTCATGTGGACACGCCCACTTTGCCTGATACAGGCTTCACTTAGACACGCCCCTTGTGCTTGATACAGGCTTTGTGTGGACACGCCCACTTTGCTTGATAGAGGCTTCACTTAGACACGCCCCTTGTGCTTGATACAGGCTTTCTGTGGACACGCCCCCTTTCCTTGATAAAGGCTTCACTTAGACAAGCCCCCTTTACTAGATACAGGCTTCATTCAGACACGCCCCTTACAGGCCTTCATGTGGTCACACCACTTTTGCTTGATACAGGCTTCATGTGGAACCTCCCACTTTGCTTGATAAAGGCTTCACTTAGACGCGCCCCTTTTGCTTGATACAGGCTTCATGTGGACACGCCCCTTTTGCTTGATACAGGCTTTGTGTGGACAAGCCCCCTTTGCTTGATATAAGCTTCATGTGGAACCTCCCACTTTGCTTGATAAAGGCTTCACTTAGACACGCCCCTTTTGCTTGATACAGGCTTCATGTGGACACGCCCACTTTGCTTGATACAGGCTTCACTAAGACACGCCCCTTGTGCTTGATACAGGCTTTGTGTGGACACGCCCCCTTTCCTTGATAAAGGCTTCACTTAGACACGCCCACTTTGCTTGATAAAGGCTTCACTTAGACACGCCCACTTTCCTTGATAAAGGCTTCATGTGGACAACCTCCAAGCAAATTTTAACGAACGTCCGTTTAACGTTCTCCAAACGTCCAGGCAACGTTTGCTGAAGGTTGCTGTGCAACCTTTAAGGAATGTTCGGGGAACGTTCTCTGAATATCCAGGCAACGTTCACTGAAGGTAGCGCAGCAACCTCCCAGCAACTTTTAACAAACGTTCGCAGAACGTTCTCTGAACGACCCCTTATATAATGTAACCTTTAGGGGACGTTAAGGTAACGTTTGCGGAACGTTCCTTAAAGGTCACAGCAGTGTAACCATTAGGGAACCATCAGGCAACGTTGCGGGGACGTTGCCTGAAGGTCACGGTTTGTTGGGAAGGATGATGATAATAATAATAATAATAATAATAATAATTAAAGCCGCAAGCGGCATTGAAGGCCCTCGCACCTCTGGCGGCGCTCCGGCCTATGCACCTCGTAGTCAGTGTCACATCATAACTGTGTGCCAAATTTCATTCCCGCAGTTTTTTGTGCTGGCTGGGGCTCACCATTTGAAGCTTTCTGTGGGTGCTATGGAGCTTTATGAACTTTACCTATCCAACACATGTCTGTAAATGAGTTCAGGATCTGTGGCGAGTGGTAGAGATCAACATTTTTTTTTTTTTTATGTGTTACTTTGCCAAAAGAATACTTTTGTTAATTAATTTAATGTTGTAATGTCATGAAAATTCATTTAAGAATAAAAGCTTTCAAGTCACTCTTTCTCTATTAAGGAGTAACTACCTCCCCCTTTCATTTGAAGTCAGCTGATGCATTTTGCACGCAATGGTCTGCTGACCCGCTGCGAGACCAGATAAGGTGCATGTACATGTCTGTATTTGGCCAAAGCTGACAGCCTAAGCTTCATCAATGCTGCAAAACAAAATGGAAAAATAAGCCCCATCACTAGATAGATGCTTTAGTATATTCCAACACAGACGGTAGTGCATCGCTGTAAACTGGGATTTGATCTATTACCACAAAAAGATTCAGTATTGGAAGAAAAGAAAATCTGAGATGTTTTTAATTGGTGTGTGTGTTTGTAAACAGGAAATATAAAGATTTGTAGGATCACTTGAGTTTATGCCAGGTACAAAATATTTTGCATAGCTTTTATAAGTGATTATGCAACCTTAAAATTTTTTCTAGAAGTATATATACTGAGGATTAAATGTCATTACAGTCAAACTTCACAGTAGATGTATTTTCTTTATTTCCATAGAAACCTTTATCATGGAAGCAGATAACATTGAGCCGTCTGCTTTGTGTTGTAAAAACCCTTTAAAATGAATATATTTTATATATCTGTATTTGTTTATATGGTCACATTATTGGGGCGAATCTTCCATGTAAGGGCAAACATCAAGTTCTTAAAATGAAAATCATTATATTTGAACAAAATAGCTAATGTTGTAAAGTTAGGATGAGGAAAAGCAGTGGTTATGTTCAAGGTTAGGGATCTAATGTCCTCTGAAGACATGGATATATTGTAGTACCTGTTGTAGTGCTAAGCTAGGTTGGGTCGTGAGGATGTGAGCCACTATCAAGGTCTTAGCGAAGCGCTCCAAAGAGGTGAAATTGAGTTTGGACTGGCTACAAAGCTAATCAGCTCTGTCTGGCCTGAAACCTGATGACTGCTCACAGACATGAAAGACAGATGATGCTATAAAAGACCAGGTGGATGTCACCACCAACCAGCATTCAAGCGCTGACATCACTGATGGTTGGGCTGGTCTACTGCAGCAGCTTCCAACACACAGCAAACCAACATGCAGAAGTTTAAATGGACCTTTTTGTTGAATTATGTAAGTCATATGTTTTATGAAAATCTTATAATGGAATACTGTTTAAGAATTAGTCTAGCATGAAAGAGATTTGGTTCGACCAAACCATTTTATGCCCAACCCAGTGGGAGTGCTACTACGTATTCCATAAAAACACCATAAATGGTGCACATGCCCATAGACATGTGTTAACTACAATCTGCTGTTCCACCACATCCCGAAGGTGCTCAGCTGGATTAAGATCTGGTAACTGTGGAGACATTTGGAGTACAGTAAACTCATTGTCATGTTCCAGAAAGCAGGGAGAGATGATGTGAGCTTTCGTGACATGGTGCATTATCCTGCTGGAAGTAGCCAACAGAAGATGCTACACTCTAGTCATAAAGGGATGGACATGGTCAGCAACAATACTCAGGTAGACTTTGGTGTTTAAATTATGCTTCTTTGGTTCTAAGGGGCCTAAACTGTGCTAGGAAAATGTCCCCAACATCATTAGACCACCAGCAACCTGTTGATACAATGCAAAATGGATCCACATGCCTTCATGCTTACCAACAATTCTAACCTCAGAAAACTACTGTGGACTGCATTTATTTCAATCTTCTCATGTTTAAAGGATAACTTTTCTTTTTTTTCAACTTGGACCTTATTTCTAGGAGTTTATACGTGTATTTACTCACCAGTAAAATTTCTGCATCACTTTGACTCTTCGGAAGATATTACGTTGAGTCTCCCTTTGGTGTACGTCCAGTAATAATGGCGGAGACTGGGCAGTCACTATAAGTATAAGACATTATCTGCAGCAAAACTTTTGATTTTCAGCAATGCTTTAAGTAGAATGAACGAACGAACGAGTACTATTGTCCTGTGAGTCTAGATTTAGCTTTCCGTTAGTCATCAGGGTGTTCTACACAGTTTTTGGGGCCGCGCGTTCACGATGCGCATTTTTGTAGTACAGCTGAGAAGAGCAGGTCGCTACCCAGACAACAATAACACAATTTGTGAAACTCTGAACTCACAGGACAACAGTATTCATTCGTTTGTTCATTCCACTTAAGGTATTGATGAAATCAAGGAGTTTTACTGCAGATAATGCCTTATATAGTGGCTTCCGCCATTTTACTGATGTACACCGAAGGGCGACTCAACGTAATATCTTCCGAAGGAGTCAAAGTGATGCAGTAAACTTTACCGGCAAGTAAATGCACGCATATACTCCTGGAAATAAGGTCCAAGTTAAAAAAAAACAAAAAAGTTATCCTTTAAAGACAGACAACGTAACTTTTGTGAGACCTTAAAAATATGCGTTTCTGACTCTGTTTGATGGCACACCAACATTCATGATGCACATTTTTGAGCCATCACTGGCCAGAGGCGTCCTTAGGCTCAGAAACTGTGATGTAGGAGTATTGGTTGTGCACAAATAGTCTACTAGCAAATGGATATGAACCAGAGATAAACACAGTGGGTGTTTTGAACATGCATCATGTCAGATTCGGGAAAGAAACACAAGGAAACATTACCGGAGGAAGAGAGAGGAAAAGAAGAAGAGGAAGGGACGGAACAAGAGTCTAGATAAAACTGTCTTACTGGCTGGAGTGCGCTCACAGTACAGGTATGATGCAAGATGGATGCTAGTTTAGCCGTCGATAGGGGGGCGTGTCACTGAGAAAACTGCTAAAAGTTCAATTGTGTGTCTTTAATAAATTATTTGCAGATGATTGAAGCTTTGTGACAGTGCATTTTCCTGCTTCGAAGTAGGAATGTCACCATTACTTAATTTCACAATCATCACTTTTCAAAATGATTATCATCTCAGAACAGTATTGGCAAATCAGCGCAACATGCACACGAAATAAAAACAGAGTTGCACAACATCCGCATGTTGCCATCTACATTATTTTGTTTTTCTCGAGCAGGAAAGTATGGCAAGAGAGGTTTTCTACTCCAAAGAAGCAGATTAAGTCATCTTTATCAGATTTCTTTGGTTATGAGAAAAAATGATAAAGGGATGTCATTCTGGAGACAGCTCACCAGCTTGTAAAGCATGTCATAAAAAGGAAAAGAGGAAATGCATTAAATATGTTATACCATGGTCAGGAGACCATGTATATGTGTATCCTGCTTCTCACCTAGTATCTGCTAATATACTAGTATCTGTTCCAGTGTCCCTGCATTGAAATAAGTCAATTGATGTTTCACTACCTGCAGGATAACAACTGCTTTGTTTGCTAAAGTAAAGGTAGATGAACACTAACTGGGAAGAAAGTTCAACTAATGTAACATAGAAATGAAATGTTCTGTCATTTGCAATTTTTGAAATTGCATTCACCTGTTTTTTGGACTTGCAGCGCAATGTGACGCCTTCAGCATTTTTCATTTAATGTTACACAATACAGATGAGAAGAAACAGAAATTGTGTCAGACTTTTTGATGGATAGTTTTGCTGTAGAGACATGAGCGACTCAGCATCAGGTTTATGTTCTTTTGTTTTCTATGTGCAATGA